>QAXK01000127.1:0-10038 GCA_004335735.1 Chlorella sp. KRBP
CCACACGCACCTTGTTGCTCGGCAAGGGATGCTGCAGGGTTAGGGTTAGGGTTAGGGTTGGGAGGGGGTGGGCCACACGCACCTTGTTGCTCGGCAAGGGATGCTGCACCGCCAACGCGTCCAAGTCCAGCTCAGCGCCACTCTGCTCCCCGCCCTCCACCTTTCCAGTGCCCTTGCCCTGCTGCTGCTGCTGCTCCACTTGGCTTCTTTCCTGCTCCGGCGCCACCTGGGCCAGCGCAGACACACCAGCGCCACCGTCCCGTTTCCGGTGCGTGCGCCGCCACGTGATGTGCAGCTGGCCCAAGGCCACAGGCGCCGGCGGCCCGTGCTGCTGCGGTCCCCCAGGAGCAGAGGCGTGCCCTTGTCCTTGAGGGGAGGGTGTGGTGAGGGATGAGGGCAGCAGCGGGGCCATGAGGAGGGCCACGTCGCCACGCCGCAGGGAGATGGCGGGGGAGGCGTCGGGCGCGGAGGAGAGGAGCTGTGGCTGCAGGTCGCCGAGCACGCTGACGCCGCACGCCGGGTTGCCTTGCACCTGCACAGGACAGGTGTCGGTTGGAAGGTGGTGGTAGGGCGGTGCTGATTGGGCGGTTTGGTGGTGATGAGGGACAGGGTCGCAGCCACGCACATTGCTGGTGTGATGCATCTGCACTTGCTCATGCACCTGGCGGGCAGGCGTGTGCCCACCAACTCACCTACCTTACCCTGCACCTGATAACCACCTCTCACACCTGCGCATGCAGCAGCTCAATCCCCCCAGACATCTGATTGTCACCTCGCTCACCTGTGCGTCGAGCAGCTCAATCTCCCCAGACTGCGGCTGCTGCCCCGCGTGCGCCAGCGACAGGTGCGCCAGCGCCTGCTGCCCGATGGTGAGCGCGTGGTGGGGGGCCGCAGCCACACCGCCAGCACCGCCGGCACCAGGGGCCACCAGCACGTGGCTGCCCGGCTCTGCCGTGAGCTGAACGCTGCGAGCGCGCAAAGGTCAAGAGAGGCACCACAGGTCAAGAGAGGCACCAAAGGTCAAGAAGGGCACCACAGGTCAGGAAGGGCACCTCAGGTCAGGAAAGGCACCACAGGTCAAGAAGGGCACCAAAACAGGTGTGCGAACGAAGCCGAGTGCCTACTCCCTCGCTCCCTGCCTTGGAATGCCATTGCCTTGCACCAGGGGCGCAGCCAAAGCAAGAGCTGTAGAGCGCTGAATTTGCCGGGAAACAATTTGTGTGCGGCAGTTGTTGCTGGTCGTCGTCTCAAATGCTCACCTGAGTGAGAGCGGAGGCTCAATGTCGAACTCAATCACCTGCGCATTCAGGTTGGAGACGGTTGGGCAGGGCAACAATCGCGCACCTGGGGCCACTAGGAACCTTGGGCAGAAACGGTCAGCACTACAGCATGACGGCAATCCTATAAACACTGCCTTTGCATCCCTACCCTACCCATTCCCACCTGCGTGACCACAGCCAGCACTGCAGCGTGACGGCTGCCCCATAGCCACACGGACGGTGATCCCTACCCTACCCTACCCACACCCACCTGCGTGACCACGGCCGGGCACTGCAGCGTGACGGCCGCCCCATAGCCACACGGACGGTGATCCCTACCCTACCCTACCCACACCCACCTGCGTGACCACGGCCGGGCACTGCAGCGTGACAGCCAGAGCGGCGCGCCCTGGCTGCTTGCACGCCACCCACAGGCGCGCCGCGTGCGCGCCGTTTGCGGGCACCGAGGGCAGCTGCAGGCGCGCCAGGTCCTGCCCGTGGTAGCGCTCCAGTGATCCCTGCAGGACGCAACAATTGCTGTGCACATCACATCTGAGTCTCAGGTTTCCCACCCATGAGCCCTGCACGTGTCATGGTGATTTGTACACAGTGGCACAGTCAGCGTCAGAAAGGAGCGTGCCCTGCGGGCAATGATGTGGCAGCTTTGGCAGCGCTCAGCATGCCTTGAAAGCAGCCCAGCCCAGTCACTTTGCAGCCGCACTCACCCTCCCCCCGGCCTGGCACAGGGCGGCCAGGCACAGAGCGGCCAGGCACAGAGCGGCCAGGCACAGAGCGGCCAGTCACAGAGCGGCTAACGCCATGTTGGCACACATGACAAGTCTTTGGTGGTTTTAGAGGCTGCCGTGGGGCTCGGCCTGGCACGGTGGACCCACTACAGTGCCAAGCACAAACAGTGTCCACTGGTGCACCCTTTGCCACCCACGCTTAACTCACCCGGTCGTCCACCAGCGTGCCTATGCAAGCTGGAAAACAAACCTTCTCGTACCAGCACAGAGAGGCTCTGCACCCAAGCTTCACTCACCCGGTCGTCCACCAGCACAGAGAGGCTCTGCACCCACGCGTCACTCACCCGGTCGTCCACCAGCACAGAGAGGCTCTGCACCGGCATGCCCGCCGTCAGCGGGCGTACGGCAAACTCCATGACTGAGGTGGGGAGGCCGCCTGACACCTGCAGCACCCAAGGGGGGACATACGCAAGTGCAGGCCAGCGTGTGGTCCATGACTGAGGTGGGGAGGCCGCCTGACACCTGCAGCGCCACCGGGGAGGGGGGGCATGTGCAGGCGAGCGTGTGCTAGTACCTCTACTCTCCTCCCTCCTCTCCTCCTCCTCCCTCCTCCTCCTCCCTCTTCCTTCCCCTCTGATCACGATCATCACAAGGCACAAACAGCCACCCCCCGCTTGCACAGACCTGCACGAGCGCCGCAACGAATAAGAGCTCGCCCACCAGCGCCGGCCCAGCTGTCTGTTTCAACAGCTGCGATGCGAGCAGAGCGACCAGCACAAACAACAGCTGTCTGTTCCGGCCACTGTGGAGCACAAAGCCCGGCGTGCACGCTCCAAGTCGAATGCCAGGGCAGGCCAGGCAGGCATACAGGCCGCGCAGCATGACAACACGCAGACTTTCCCCCCTCCGGCGCCACAACGGCACTTGTCAGCATCGTCAGTGCAGCACAACTGCAGCACTGTCCACAACGAACCTTGTTAGCCTGGGCAGCAGTCCTGTAAACGCCCGGCCCGGCGAACGGCCCCCCATTGGCCCCACACACAAAACACTACCCTGTACCACTACCCCAGCGCACCACAGCTGCCACACACCTTGAGCGTGGGCAGCGGCCCCACGTGCTGGATGTTGATCGCCGGCCCCGCAAACGGCCCCAGCTCCATGGCCCTCGCAGGCACTTGGCCCCTCCCTCCCACGCCTCCCTTGCCTCCCTGCTGCTGACCTCCTATCCCCGCCCCTGCCTTCGCCCCCGCCGCAGGCGCTGCACCCGCTGTACCTCTCGACGCGTTAGCCCCCAAGCCTGCTGCACCCGACGAGGCAGCGTCAGCAGCGGCCACCAAGGTGCGGAAGGGCCCCTGCCGCAGCGCGTCAAGGCCCTGCAGCCGCTCCATGCACCCGCCCAGGCTGTGGCCAGGCTGGCCGGGGGGGAAGGAGGAGACGTTGAAGGTGACGGTGGCGTGGTGGCCTAGGTAGGCGATGAGGCGCTCCATGCGCAAGCGGCCCACGCCCCTGCACACGCGATAAACACACGGGAGGTACTTTTGATCTTGTTATGGCTGGCATGGCCCTAGTCTAGCCCTGAACGTACCCCTGAGCTCGCTCGGTTGGCGGATACGTGCTGCCAGGTGCGTCCAGGAGCCAGAATAAGCTGCTGCTGCGACGCACCCATCCATAACCCTAACACTAGCTCACCGCGGCGCCACGCGTGTTGCCAGGTGCGTCCAGGAGCCAGACAGAAGCTGCTGTGACGCGTCCAAGCGCCTGACGGGTCCCTGCGGTGCAGTCGGGCTCATGTGCGCCAGGGCTAGGGCTCGGGCTATGCCCTCGACGTCCATGTGCTGCCCGGGAGGTGCGTGCCCATTTGCCTGCGGGTGGGGCCGGGAGACACCGCGAGGGCTTGTGTTTGCATGAACGGTTGGTACGAGCTCTTGCTGGGAGCAACAGCAGCCACCACGCCCTTGCCCGAACAAGCAGCTCCATAGCGCAAGGGCAAGGACAATTGAGCTTGTGCTACGGTCAGCGCCCCCTCCTCCGCTACCCACCTTGCCATCCTGCACATCGTCCTCCCCATGGCTAAGCCCCACCCCAACCCCCATCGCCCCTCCCGCCTTCTGCTGCCGCGCCCCGCCGCCTAACCGCCCGCCCCCAACCGCCTGCTGGTCCACGTGATCCAACTGACTGTCCTCGTCATCCCCACCAACCGCCCCAACAGCCCCAACCGCCTCCCTGCCACGCCCCTCAGTGCTGCTGTGGTGGGTGAGCGGGGCCCCCCGTGACGGCGGCGCAAACGGCGCCTCCAAGGTGGCCAGCTGGCCTGCCGGCAGGGCTGGGACCGTCCAGCAGCCCTGCAGCTCGTCTGCCAGGACCACGTCGACGCCGAGCAGCGGGAGAGTGAAGGGCAGGGCGTTGAAGAGGCCCAGGTGGAGGTCGACCGAAGAAGAGTCGAGTGGAGTGGAGGAGAGGAAGGTGGCGGCGCAGCCGAGCACACGTGACCAGCCGTAATCCTGCGTGGTGAGGTAAGGGCAAGGGAGGAAGGGAGGCGGTGAGGGTGGTGGAGGAGAGGAAGGTGGCGGCGGCGCAGCCCAGCACACGTGACCAGCCGTAATCCTGCGTGGTGAGTTAAGAGCAAGGGCAGGGCAGGTCAAGAGCGGGAGCTGTCATATAGGTTCAGGTTCAGGTGTGGATCGCTAACCCGGGCTGCAGGCCCAGCACCAGCACCAGCAACGTCACTTCCACCACCACCCCACCACACCCTACAGCTCACCTGCTGATGGTGCCGTTGCAAGAGGTCAGCCATAGTGGCCGGCCTCTGCTGCTGCTGCTGCTGCTGGCCGTCGGCAGGGCTGCTGACCTTGCTGGCAGGGGTGCTCATGGCAGGGGTGCTCATGCCGGATCCCCCTGGTGTGGAGGGGGGAGGGGCGCCCGCTGGTGCTGGGGTGGTGCGACGGGCGGCGAGGGCGGCGGCAACGTCCAGGTATTCGACCTGCGGGCAGTGTGGGTGAGGAGAGAGAGGTTCAAGGTGTCTGCAGGGACGTGGAGTGGACACGGTGCAAAGCAGTGGAGGACAAGGTGTGCAGGAAGAGAGGAACTGGTGGTGGTGGTGGTGGTGGTGGTGGTGGTGGTGGTGGTGGTGGTGGTGCTGGAGTCAGGAGTCAGGAGTCAGGAGGCAGGAGGCAGGTGGAAGAGGCACAGGAGGAGGAGCAGAGGAGCTGCAGCCCAAAGCCTCACCGTATAGTGGAACGTCCGTGCCGCTGGCATCTGGTGCTGCCCCCCTACGCCCCCTCCTCCCACGTCGCTGCCCGTGATGGCCGGGGAGAGCGGGCCCCCGGCATCTGGTGATGGGCCTCTGCGGGTGCGCGCAGGCACGCAAAACGAGGGGAAACGTGAGCACGTTCGTGGGGAACGTGCTTCAGAGTCACAATACGAGGGGGTGGAAATGAACGCCTCACTCCTCCTGTGGGTTGTGGATTGTCGTTCTCCTTGGGTTGTGATTGTCGTTTGATTTTGCGCGCGCACACTCTGGAGCAAGGGCGCTTCAGCGGCACTACTGCTGGGGTTGGTTGCATCAGGGCACAGGTCACCGGACGGGTGATGCTGCACGGCAGCAGACACGCAAACCCACCTTGACGTTTTGATGATGCCTGGGAGGCGCGCCACGTCATGCACGCCGGTGAGCAGCGCGTTGACAGCGGCGGCCCCCAACGGCTCGGCGGGCGGCAGCTGCATGCCGTGGGCGGCGCAGGCGGCGGCCAGGGCCCTGGCCTCGTGGTCTGGCATGGATGAGAGCAGGGCGCAGAGCTCCAGGCAGTGCGTGACGTGCTCCGCAGGGAGCCGCAGGCGCTGCGACACCTCGCGGAGGAGGAGGAGCACTTGGGCGGACGGGACGGACCAGCCCTCCCTGCGCACAGGTGCACGTACATACAATGATGCACACGAGGTTGATTGCCACTACTGTAGCAAATGCCCATGGAAAGTGTGCGTCGTTAGACCACGGAAAGAGTAAACTATCAACAGAAAATCAGCACAGGCGTGGCAGCAGCATCTGACGCTCGCTGCATCTGATGAGCAACCATGAATCATGGTTGGTCATCAACCACATGCTGCTGCAGTTGCTCAGCCTGGCTGCTTGCGCGTTCAGCCTGTGCTGTACCCATCCCACCCGTGCACACGCTCTCCATCCTGTTTTGCCCGATGGAGTTCAGTGCCACCTGCCCCACTCACGGCACAGTGCACTGACCCACGCACAGTGCACACGAATGGACCCCGTTTCCCCACTCACCTCCGGTAGGTCTGTGCCACCTGCAGAAGCAGCTTGCGCGCCGCACTGAGGCTGCCGAGCAGCACGTACTCCTCTGCTAGCAGCACGCCAAGGTGGCTGCGCTGACGCTCCGTCAGCCTGCGGCCGCGCACGATTGTTTGCACGCTTCTCGTGTGGTGGGTGTTTTGCAGCACAGGCGGGTGCTGCACAAACGCCTGGCTTTGCCAGCGCAGCATTCTTGTCCATGCCAACACTCACCCGTCCCTGAGCGCAATCAGGGCGGCCATCACAGTCAGTGACTGGGCAATCAGGTGCGTGGCAAATCATCACTTCTGGTGCCAAGCCAGGAGGCAAATCATCATTACTGGTGCTCAGTGTGCTAGGTGCGTTAGCCCTGGTGCGTGGCAATCACCACTCACCCGTCCCTCAGCGCCAACAAGGCGTTCATCACTCCTTGTGCGTTAGCGACGTGGCTATCACCACTCACCCGTCCCTGAGCGCTAGCAAGGCGTTCATCACTCCTTGTGCGCTAGCGACGTGGCTATCACCACTCACCCGTCCCTGAGCGCTAGCAAGGCGTTCATCACTCCTTGTGCGCTAGCCACATGGCAATCACCACTCACCCGTCCCTGAGCGCCAACAATGCGGCGTTGATCACTTCCACCGCCGCGCCCGAAGTGCCGGCGAGACCAGTCTGAGCGCCTATGCTGGCTGCGGAAGAGGCCACAGCGGGGCTGGGTGGGGGCACGCCTGCACACCACCATGGCACATCATGAAGCGAGGCCAGTCTGAGCGGCTATGCTGGCTGCGGAGGAGACCACAGCGGGGCTGGGTGGGGGCACGCCGGCACACCAACATTCATGGCACATCATGAAGCGAGGCAAGCGCAGACCACACACTCGTGCACGGATGGCGGTGCAAAACCAGCTGCCCCACAAGCCTCCCTCTGGCAGGAGGCTAGTGCTGAAGGCCCTCCCAAATGCTGAAGTGCTGAAACCACTGTGCCCCGAGCAACTCACCGGACGTGCCGCCCGCCGTGTGCCCGTGCGCCCTCAGCTCCTCAGCTTCCAGCCACAGCAGGAACTCCGCCTCCGTCAGCTCCCTGCCACGCAGCGCGCACAGCACGGCTCGTCAACGGCCCACACGCAACGCTTGCAAGCCTCGCGGTTGCGTGCAGAGCAGTGGACCTAGTGCCTGGCCGTCAGCTGCAGCCTCCCCCCCGCCCGCCAAGCACAAGCAATGCAGAGACACCACCTCACGCGCTGGCTCTCCTGCACGCGTGTGCGTTCGAGCGCTGCACTCAAATCAGGCCGCAAACCTTGTCTTAGCTCACCTGGTGGTGGTGCTGTCCACCCTGAGCATGACTGCGCCCACAAAGGGGCCCTTCTTGACCATGCTAACGTCCAAGGTGGGAGCCAGGTTGCCCTGGCTCGCCCAAGCCGCGGCGAGGCCGTCCAGCAGCCGACGGCGCTCCACCGCCAGCTGCGATATCCCCAAAGCACGCACGCACGCAGGCACAAATGGATCAGAATGGATGTAAATGACAAAGAAAGGGGCTCACGATCGGAGAGCGTGTGTCATGCTTGAGAGCTGTCAGTCGTACCGAAGTGTTTGTGGCGAAGCACGAGCCAGCAGCCAGCACCTTACCTGTGCAGCACTGGTGAGCAGCGTGGCACGCGTGCATTCCTTGGCCGCCGCCGCCAACGGTGAGCCGTCCAGCTTGGCGGACAGCACCTCGGCCGTCACCTGCACCACCACAACAGGTGTTCAGGTGGTGTGTGTGTGTCGAGCTTAACATCTGGCGCGGCAATCTCTGGCGAGCAGATGAGCATAGATGATCATCGTCACGCACAGATCCCTGGGCTCCCCCGCCGCCCCTCGTGGCCTTGGGGTCGCCGGGGACTAGACGTCAATCAATCCCACACCACCACAACCACCACCACCACCACCGCCTCCTCATCGCCGCGCAGATTCACGCCGCGCGTCACGCTGTGTGATGCTGCTGCAGGGCAGCCAGCCCACGTGCCGGCGCTAGCAC
Organism: Chlorella sp. KRBP; assembly: GCA_004335735.1. NCBI lineage: Eukaryota > Viridiplantae > Chlorophyta > Trebouxiophyceae > Chlorellales > Chlorellaceae > Chlorella > Chlorella sp. KRBP. The sequence goes on from QAXK01000127.1 coordinate 8,299, forward strand.
GATGGCGCGCGTACGTCAGTCCGCCCTCACCTGCAGCTGCCGGATGAGGAAGCCAGCGTGCGCCACCGCCGCCGCCGGCGCCAGCACCACTGCGCAGGCAGCACAACGCGTCACAGGGCACAGCAAGACCTCATCTGCTCTACACGTGGGATATGCCCGTTGCTCTGCCAGTGTGTGCGTGAGTGCGTGCGTGCGTGTCCGCGTCAGAGCCAGTGAGTGGGTGGCTGCACCTGTCGTGGCACAGTGTGCACGTGTGCCCACTGCGGGGGAGCTGGGGGGAGCCCAGGGTTGTGTGCGTGATGATAATCCATGCTCATCTGCTTTCCAGAGATGGCCGCGCCAGATGCAAAGCTCGACGCACACGCACACATACACGCACACGCACCTGGGGGCCTTGTGAAGAACTGGATGTGCGAGTTGGCCTGCGCCACCGCCTCCTCCAGCCTGTCCCTGTACGCCAGCAAGATCACCAGCTTGAGCTGCAGCAGTTCGGCCATGCGCGCCGCCTGCGCAAACCTCTGCAAGGGCATGGCATGGGCCGCCCGCTGCCCACCACCACCACCGCCGCTGCCGCCGCTGTGTGCGCGGGGCAACGCCTGGCTTTGTTGTTGCTGCTGCTGCTGTTGAGCCCAGCTGGAGTGGTGCGCGTGGTGCGGGGCGTTCCGCCGCTGCTGCTGCTGCATCGGTCCGTCGCTGCCGCCGCCCTCACTGCCGTGCGGAGACGGCACGGCGTTCCCCACGCCAGCAGTACCGCCGCCCAGCGGATCCGCTCCAGGCGTAGAGGACGCCCAGCTGGACGATGTGGCGCTGCTGACCTGCGGTAGCGAGTGCGAGGGGTGCAGCTGGCCGGCTGCCGCGGCGCTCGCGGCGACGTGCAGCAGGGAGGGGGAGGAGTGGGTGTTAGCGGGTGGCGGGTGGGCGGCGGGCGGCGAGGGCGGTGGGGCGACGACGGCGCGCACGTGCGCATAGGCGGATTGGTACTCGTGGACGGCGGCGCGCCAGTCCTGGCGGAACTCGGCATACACCGCGAGCTGCAGCGCAGGGGGCACGTGACTGAGTGAGTGGCTAGCATGGCCAGCTGTGGTGTGCGGGGGTGTGGGGCAGCGGCTCGGCGTATACTGCTAGCTGCAGCGCAGGGGGCACGTGGCGTGGGCATGCAGAGTTGGTCTGAGTGAGTGGCTAGCATGGCCAGCTGTGGTGTGCAGGGGTGTGGGGCAGCGGTAGGAAGGGCAAGCTGTGCTGTGCGGGGGGGGTGCAGCGGTAGGAAGGGCAAGCGTGCGAGGAACCGCCGCCTTGAACGCCGCCTTGGTCGCAACTGAAACGTCTCAAGAGAGGCGTGGCAGGCAGCCTCCTGGCAACTGACCTTGATGGCGGCGCGCGCATGCACCTCTGGCGGACACCTGCCGTCGTGGTAGGAGGCCTGCCGCTCGGCGTGCTTGTCCGCCACGTGCTTGGACCGTCTGCGCAGCGCGAGTCGCCATCATTATCAGCAGCACCAGCATCATTGCATGGCGTTCACAACAGGTGTCAAATGATGCTGCAGCCGTCATAAAAGCAGTGGCGCGTGTGTGGGTGAGGTAGGAGCACGGTGGGAGTGGTGGGTGGGAGGGAACGGCCAGCCGACGCACAAGCGATGAGCAGCGAGCCTGGTAGGGCGGCACTTGACCAGGAGTGCCGCAGCCTCCGGCCCTTACCACCTCCCTCCCTTGCGCTCACTCGGCCCCTGCAATCCAACTCCCA
>QAXK01000128.1:0-24049 GCA_004335735.1 Chlorella sp. KRBP
CTGCTCACCCATTCACACTCGTTGTCAGAATCTGCTCACCCATTCACACTCGTTGTCAGAACCTGCTCACCCATTCACACTCACACTCACAGAACACGCTGTGGCCCGAGGCGTACAAGCTGTACGGCCACGGCGACATGCTCTACTGCTGCGCCGCCAGCCCCGACGGCGTCTACGTGGCGTCGGCCTGCGTGGCAAAGTCGGAGGCGCAGGCGACGGTGTGGCTGTGGGACGTGGCGGGCGGCACCTGGCGCGGCGTCGCGCAGCTGCAGGTGCGGGTGCTTGACGAGATGGGGGGCCCTAGGTGGTGCTCGACTGGTCGTGATCGGTTCTCGAACGCGTGCCTCTGACCATCTTTGCCTCGCTGGCGCGAAACCCTTGGTCGCAGGCGCACTCGCTGACGGTCACGCAGCTGGCCTGGTCTCACAGCGGCCGCCTGCTCGCCAGCTGCTCCCGCGACCGCACCTTTTCCATCTTCGTCCGCGGCGCCACCGCAACTGCCGCAATCACCGCATCCGGTGGCGACCTCCCCCGCGACCAGCGGCAGGGCCCCGAGCAGCAGCAGCAGCACCGATTCGAGCTGGCGCACCGCGCCAAGGCGGCCCACGCGCGCATCATCTGGGGCATTTCCTGGTCCCACGACGACGCGATGCTTGCGACAGGCGCGCGCGACAACCTCGTCAAGCTCTGGCGCGTCGAACACGACGCTCAAGCCGCGAGCAGCAGCAGCGTGACCGTGTCGCCGCGACCCGTGCTGACGCTCCCCGCCTTCCCCGCCGCGGTTACCGCCGTCGCCTGGGCGCCCCGGTCCTGGCGTGGTTCCGGCGGCTCACACGACGGATCGGAAAGCAGCTACCTGCTGGCAGTGGGGCTCGAGAGTGGGGAACTGCAGCTTTGGGAGGTGCGACTCAGCGCCGCGTCGGCGGCGCAGGGCGCGGGGGCAGCGGCGGTGCCGACGGCGGAGCGTGTGTGGCGCAGCGGCGAGGCGGGGTCATGCGCTGCGCAGGTTGCGTCGCTGGCGTGGCAGGAGCGTCAGGACGCGGGCGAGGTGGCGGAGGGCGTGATGCGGCTGGCAATTGGCGCGCATGACCATAGCGTGCGCGTTCTCGCCGTGCGGTAACTTGATGACGGCACCACGGCCTGCATGTGACCGCCTGCCTGCAGATTGTCTGTTTCCTTGCAGCGTACCCGGCATCACAGTTGCAACCAGGGACCCTCCACCGACTTTCTCAGTACAATGCTCCGCACCAAAAGCCCAGCAAACTTGCGTTTGCGTCAATAGCTGCGCAGCCGCGCGCTCGCGGGCAATAATACCGGCAAAAAGAAGTCTGCGCGGGAAAGGAGCGCGCCAGCAAAAGCGGCCTGTGCAAAAGAGTCAACCCAATGTAATCCCTGTTTCGGCAAAGCAGCCAGCAACTTCGGGCACGGCAACCAGTCGTTGGGTACGGTATGCCGGAGGACAGGTGGCCGGCAACATGGCCACCTTCGCTTTGTCCTCCGGCATAATAAGCAAGGTCAATAGTCTAAGAAAACGCTGCGCCAACTTGGGTTCACAAGCAGCAGACAAACACGACACGACACGAGTGCCTAGGCCTGCGGGGCTGGGCCAACCGCCTCAATCGTCCGTCAATAGCCACAACGGTATCCCAAAGACCGCAAACGAATCGGCGAGATGGCCCGCCTGCAGCATGGCTTGCCTATGAGCCGCTGCAGGTTGCAACTGTCGGCTTGACACCGCACACCTCAAGCAGCCATCCTCCGCCAGCCAGCGCCCATTCCGGCCGCAGACCCGACAGAACGACGCCTCGCCAGTCTCTGCTCTACTGTAATGTGATACAGATCGCGCAGCTCCGCAAGTGGCGCTCAGGTGGCCCTACAGGCAACGCTTGAACAGGCGCACGCACACGCGCGCGCACGTGGCAGGGACACTGGCCCTCCGCGACCACAGCCTAGTAGCGGCAGGAGGAGGACATGCAGCCCACCTCTTGCGTCCGGGTGGGCAAAAAGGGAGCAAGACGCATCTCCCAGGTTTAGCGGGATGTGCGGTTGGGCGCACAGAGAGCGTGTGCAGCAGCGCGGTAAAATGGCGCTGCTCCTCTCGTCGCTGCCAAAACAACGCGCGGACGGCAGCAAAAAGGAATAGAGCAGCACAGAGGCACCTGCGGCTACGCGCCGCGCCGCCGCTGGGCGACGTGGAGGGAACGACTCAGAGCAGGACAAGAGGGCCATAGCGAAAGAGTCACACCGCAGGCACCTCAGATAGAAGGTTGCTCCCAGCGACGTGCAGCGTAGGGCTAGCCGAACTCCTAGCCCTAACCCGTAGGGATCACTTGCCAGTCAGGTCGAGCCTGCCGCAGGAGAGACTAAGACGAATCTCTCGGGCAATCAACAGCACACACGACAGACACACACGCGTTTGCACACGTAACGGGCACACGTAAAGGAAGACGGAGGGGCGTAAGGGCCTCCTGGAAAGGACAAAGGAGGTGCTGGTGATGATGACATGCACACGACACCACACGGGCGTGGGTGGTGACGCCAGCAACGCAACACCTGCCGATGCAAGTGGTCGCCGCCGCCGCGCAGCCACACACACACTGGGCACCGACAGTCACACACATGCAGCACGTGGGTCAGCACGCCACAGGAGCGCACGCACGGAGAAAGAGGTACACGCACACGCGGACAGGGAAAATGCGACTGTCGCATTCGGGGCCTTAGAGCAACGGACAGACGCACACACTGTGGGACCATCTGTTTGCCATCACCGGCTTCACCAGATGTAAAGGTCGACACACACACACACACACGCGCGCGCGCACTTAGCCGCAGCGCAAAAAAAAAGACAGGACAAGGTGCACGCACGTGCACAGACACGCGCGCGCATGAGGTGCTGTCGGTGCGTGCCAGCACAGCGGCGGCGCAAACCACAGGCGTGGCGACGCTCGCGTGTGCTGAGTGGCGACGCGACGGAGGCGGCGGTGGCAACCAAAGGAGCAGCAAGCGACGCCACACGACGCAGAGCAGAAGACATGCGGTTCAGCCGGCGGCGGCGCTGGCAACCGAAGGAGCAGCACGCGACACGTGACACGACGCAGGACAAAGACATGTAATTCAACCGACGGCGGCCGGCTGGCGCGCCGTGTGTGGCGCAGGGTGCAGGGCAGGGCATCAAGAGGGGCAGAAAGCAAGACGAGCAAGACGAGACCCACAAACGTTTGCCTACGATACCCATTGCCATGGTCCTTCGGTATGTACCCCGTTGGCTGCGCCACTGGCAACAATCGGCAGGAATCCTGGTCTGTCAGTCGCCCAGCTAGTGAGATGCTATCAATGATCGGAGATCGGAGAGAGAAAGCCACAAGAGGTGGCGCCGGCAGCAAGAGGGCACCTTGCCTACTTCTCGTGCTGACCTCACTGGAGAGGGTGCCTGCAGGAGCAGCGATAGGAGCTGCTCCCAGCCCAGCCAAACACTTGCTTCGATCCACAGCCAGAGGCCACCTGCAGAGGGTGCCTGCACAGCAGCAGCGGTGCTGCTCCCTCAATCCGTCTACAGCCAGAGGGTGCCTGCAGGAGCAGCGCCAGGAGAGCTGCTCCCAGCGCAGCCCAACCGTCGCTACTGCGACGCTCCCTGCCCCGCACCGCCGCCACAGCTGGCAGCAGCACCAGCAGCAGCACCAGCAGCAGCACCGCCACCACTTGCGCGGCCCTTGTGGTAGAAGCTGGCGCTGCGAACCAGCCCACGCCGCTGCTGCTGCTGCTGCTGCTGGCGCTGCCGACGGGTAGGTGGCGGCGGAAACGCTTTATCCGTCACCTCGGACGTGGCCACACGGCTCGGCGACGCAGCAGCCTGCACCTCCTCCTCCTCCTCTTCCTCCTCCTCCTCCTCATCATCATCATCATACCGCCGGTGCCCTGCCCGCGCCTGCTCTGCAGCAGGGGCCCCTGCCACGGCCCCGCTCGCACCCCGCATCCGCTTGCTGTCCCTCGGGTCTGGACTCCCTCCGCCACCGCCGCCCGCTGTAGCGTCCGCCTCGCCACTGATTGCCGGTGAAGGCAACACGGCGTGAGCACCGTCCTCCTCCTGCTCCTCCTCCTCCTCCTCGTCTTGCTCTCTCGCCTGCCCCACCTCTTCACCTGCACCGCCTCCCTCCTGCTCCTCCTCAGCTCGTCGCCGCCGCCGCAACCGCCGGACCTTGGAGCCGTTCCCCTCCTCTCCAACACCCGCACGCGCCGCACCGCCGTCACGTCCTGCTGCGCAAGCAGCTGCGGGCGCGGCGGAGGGCAGCGCAGCCCCATCACACGCAGCCGGCGGCACCACCTCCACGCTCACACAGACAGCCTCCTCGTCGTCGTTGTCCGTGGCGCTGCTGCAGCGGTGCGGCGCCACGGAAGCGCCGTCCTCCTCCGCCGTGCTGGGGCTGGCCGCAGCAACGTGGTGCTGCTGCAACAGGAGCAGATGCGGGTGCTGTGGTGGACAGGGCTGCGGGTGGAAGGCGTGCTGATGGTGGTGCAGCAGCAGCTGCTGCTGGTGGTGTGGCGGGAGCGGCGCGGTGCCTGCGTGGTGCGAGTTGGCACAACTGTTCGCCGGCTGCTGCTGCTGCTGCAGGTGCCACTGCTGCTGCTGGTACGGGTGCTGCTGCTGGTGCAGGTGCCACTGCTGCTGCTGCAGCCACTGCTGGTGCTGCGCTGATTGGCGCAGGTGGTGGTGGGCGTGCAGCAAGTGCAAGGCGTTCGCGCCGGGTGCGCTGGAGTAGGTGCTGACGGTGGTGGCGGCTGTGGTAGCACCGGTGGTGCTGGTCGTGGTGGTGGTGGTGGTGGTCGGCAGCGCCTGGGCAGCGGCCAGCGGCAGCGGAGGGGGATCTTGTGCGCCGCTGCTGCTGCTGCTCCCCAGCGCCGGCGACACAGGCCTGGCACCACCGCACACCAGCGGGTGCGGATGCGGTGGTGGTGGCACATCTGCATGCTGAACGCACGCGACGGGGACAGCATGGTCCTGTGCTGCTGCGTGGCCGCATGGTGCGGGCTGTTGCTGCCCATCAGCCTGTGGCAGTGTGCACCCGCCCCGTTGGGCTTGCTGCTGCTGTCCTGCGGAGGCCGCTGGTGCTGCAGCCGCGGCAGCACTGGTGTGGCCATGGGGGCTGGCGCGGTGGGCGCTTGACGGTGCAGCTGCAGCCGGATCCTGCTCTTGTTGCTGGCCCAGCTGCTGCTGCTGGTGCTGCTGTAGCTCAGGAGCAGAGTCCTCTTCCGGTGCCTTGGCCCGCCTGCCGCACAGCGGCGACGGCTTGATGGGCTGCGGCACGGGGTTTGACACCGACAGCCTCAGGGAGGCCAGCCCCGCGCTGATGAAGCTGAGCAGGTCAGCGGCGACGATGGGCTCGGGCGAGTGCGCCGGTAGCAGCGCCTCCAGCACTGTGATTGGGCCGGCGCCCGGGCGGAGCTGGTCGTATACCGGCATGTAGAGCGCCTCGCCCAAGCAGTCCAGGTCCGTGTCTGCAGCAATTGGTGCAAGCTAGCTAGCAAAGTGAGCAGTGCGTGTCGAGTTGTTGTTGATCCGAGGTGCGCTGCGCCGCAGGGTGCGGGCGGTGGCTGCTGCTCACCAGTCAACCGGGCGCGCGGGTGCATGCTGAGAGGGAGCAGTCGCAGGTTCTGCACGACCTGGACGGAGCCGGTGCGCCACACGCGCCCCGCCATGCTGCTCCGGAAGTCCACGGGCGTGGCCACAGATTGCAGGTGGAAGGTGGACCACCGCGCGTCGGCCACGACCGCGACGTTGGGGGCCGCGCGCAGCAGGAAAGCATGTTCCAGCTGCTGGTGCTGCGCCTGCGTGTTGCGGCTCGCCAGCCACGCCTGCGAAGAGCGTGCAGCAGTCACAGTGCGTGTGATTCGGTCGCTTGCGGCAGAGCTGCAAACACCTGGTGCAAAGCGCTTCATGCAACGCACCTGCACGACGCACACCGACGCTGGAAACTTGGTGGCGATGGCCCCACACAGCCAGGACAGCCGAAGGGCGACCCCATCCCCTTGTTGCTCCATGTTGGCTTCTACTGCTACCGCGTCAGCATTTCACTGTGTCTCGGAGTCTGGGCCACGGAGTCTCTGTGCGACTCGAACGCGATATAAGACCTAGGTCTTGGTCGGAAGGGGAGCAGCGCGGAAAGCGGAGCCACGGCAGCACGATCGATATTAGATTCCCATTGGCACGCGCGTCACCGTTTCTGACAGGAGCACACACGCGGAGAGCTGTCAGTGGACGTCCAAAGGTGCGAGGACTGCGCGCGCAGCTCCATCAAGAGCACACTGGGCACATTTGCTGAGTGCGTCGATCCGGGCAGCAGGAGGCATCTATAGCGCGAGTGTTCCTCTGCGAGTGCGCTTCCTCACCATCACGGCTCCAAGCACGACCCGCGTGCAGCCTCGCCACGCAGCGAGGTCGGGAACAGCGTACACACATCGACGCCTGCTCTGTTTCTCCCCTTCCTCTCCTTCCTTTCGTGCACAGCGGCGTACGACATTCCGAGCGGCACCAAGCGCGCAGCAGCAGCAGCACCAAGCAGCAGCGCCAGCAGCAGCACCTCGCCTCGGTGCCCGCGCACAGGGACCGGCTCGCGGGCCGGGGGCGTGCGAGGGCGCGCTCGCTGCGGCCCGTGTGTGCGTGCCTTGACCACGGCATCACGCTGCATCTGGAGCAGCACCACTAGCAGCAGCAGCAGCAGCACCAGTCCACCATCATGCACAAGTACCGGCTGGTTGCCAAGAAGGGCGAGGGCACCTTTTCCGAGGTGCTCAAGGCGCAGTGCATCAAGAACGGCAAGTACGTGGCCATCAAGTGCATGAAGAACCACTTCGACAGCCTGGACCAGGTCAACAACCTGCGCGAGATCCAGGCCCTGCGCCGCCTGTCGCCGCACGCCAACATCATCAAGCTGCAAGAGGTGCTGTACGACCAGCCCACGGGCCGCCTGGCGCTGGTGTTTGAGCTCATGGACATGAACTTCTACGAGCTCATACGGGGCAGGAGGCACTACGTGGCCGAGGACAGGGTCAAGAACTACATGTACCAGCTGATGAAGGCCATGGACCACATGCACCGCAACGGCATCTTCCACCGCGACATCAAGGTGAGGCAGGCCTCGGTGACAGCTGCGCTGGGGCGGGGCAGGCACCCACGCAAGAGTGAGCATGTGTAGCGCGCCCCCGCCAGCACAGGCCAGGAGGTGGTTTTGCTGCGTGCAGCGCGGGTGTGCACCGCCCATCTGCACAGCTGAGCTGGGCGCCTGTGCCGCTGCATCCGATGCTGTGCGCTCGCAGCCCGAGAACATTCTCATCATGGACGACTGCCTCAAGCTAGCCGACTTTGGCAGCTGCAGAGGCATCTACTCCAAGCAGCCCTACACCGAGTACATCTCAACCAGGTGAGCGCGTTGCAGGGGAGCGATTCAGCAGTCACCAGCAGCAGCAGCGGCGGCAGCAGCAGCAGCAGCAGCAGCAACAGCTGGGCGGCTATACAGCTTTGGAACGAGTACAGGTGTCCGCAGGCCATGCCAGCTCGGTATATCGATCACCAGCACTGGGCGATGCGGCACGACGGCAGAGCATGACACGCAGATGATGAATAGGAAGGAGGCGCCAGCTCAGTGGCCACGTGCGCAGTGCAGCGCTAGCAATGTGACGGCCTGTGCGGCGTTGAAAAGAGGTCCTGGCCACAGGTGGTGCCTGCGCACTAATCATCATCACGCCTGCGCACTCATAAAATCATAATCGCCTGCGTGCCAATGCAGGTGGTACCGCGCGCCCGAGTGCCTGCTGACCGACGGGTACTACAACTACAAGATGGACATGTGGGGTGTGGGCTGCGTCTTTTTCGAGATCATGTCGCTCTTCCCGCTCTTCCCCGGCACCAACGAGCTGGACCAGATACAAAAGATCCACAACATCTTGGGCACGCCGCCGCCGGAGCTGCTCGCCAAGATGAAGAAGCGGTCGCAGCACATGGACTTCAACTTTCCCACCAAGGTGTGTGTGGGTGTGTGTGTGTGTAAGCTTGCAAGCGGGGCGTCAGGCCGCAGCAACCAAGACAGCATGGATCAGCAGCGAGGAAAGACTAAGCACCATCAGAGGCCAGATCCTGGTGTGTGTGGCGGATGGGACCGAAGGGAAGGCGGCAGGTCAGGCGGGACGCAGGGCAGATGGCAGCACAGCGGCGCTGCTGTTGTATTATGCCTTCTTCTGCCCCGTGCAAGCGAAATGTGCGCCGTCCGCTTTCTGAAGTATCGCAGAGGTTTTGCCGGCTGCTGCTGAGCTGAATTCAGTTCACGCGTCATGCCTCAGCGCGTGACCGCGCACAGCAGGTGACGGCTGCCCCTGTCTGTCCCTGCTTCCTTTCGTATCCTTTGCGCTGCCATGCTTCCACTCACTCACACACTCGTATCCTTTGCGCTGCCATGCTTCCACTCACTCACACACTAAGTCAGTCACCCTGCATGCCGCTGAACTTAATTCACGCGTGCAGGAGGGCACGGGCATTGCCAAGCTCATCCCCCACGTCTCACCCGACTGCGTGGACCTCATCGTCAAGCTGCTGGCGTACAACCCAGACGACAGGCTCAGGTGCGCCAGGGAATGGGTCTAGAACACAGACGACAGGCTCAGGTGCGCCAGGGAACGCGGACTGATCAGTTTGGCACACGCAGCCCATACGGCACAGCATGCCGCCCACAAATTAGGTTTTTGTACATTTACCGTAGCACCGCAGCTGCCCGCACCTCACTGCCTGCTTGCCACCGTGCCAACCTGTATCAGCATCACACGGCTTTCGCGGTTGCCACGTATAACAAACCGGCGGTGCTGCAGACAAGTGGGCTCACGCGCCAACCTGTATCCCTAACCCTAACCTACACCTGCGCAGCGCGCGCCAAGCTCTGCGGCACCACTGCTTCTTGTGTAGACCCTCTCACCTGCGACCGTGTGTCACCTTGCGCAGCGCGCGCCAAGCCCTGCGGCACCCCTACTTCCGCGAGCTACGCGAGGCGGACAAGCGCCAAAAGGCGCTGATGAACCCAGAGTTCTCGGCGTCACTCTCCGCCCAGCCCTCCACCGCCTCGGCAGGCCACGCCATGGCCGTCAACCTGGCAGCCATGCAGCAGCAGCAGCAGCAGCAGCATCTGGACGACTCGGGCAAGAGGCATATACAGGTGAGGGGCAAGGGTTGGGGCTAGGCTTTGGGGGAGAGGTGGGAGGAGCGGCAGCGGGGCGGGCGCCGCGGCTGTGTGGGAGGGGCAGATGAGCAAGGCCTCGTTCCTCGTCCCTGGTTCCTGGTTTGCGCGGTTCTTGTGTGGCTTCTGGCATGGCCATTGCAAAGCCCCCCTCGGAGCAAGGCGGAGGGACAGTGGTGGTGGTGGTGGTAGGTGCGAAGATGCGAGCCTGGGAGGGATGTTGTGCAGAGCCTGAAGAGCGCTGATGCCACAGCGCTCCAGGGGCTCACCGACACATTGTGACTTCCATCTCACAACCCACTCTGACCACCGCAGGGCTCCCCCCCCACCAGGCAGACACATTGTGATTACATGTCACAGAGCTCTCCTGTGTCCCACTGTGTTCATCTCCCGCAGGGCTCCCACACCATCAGCGAGGGCACATTGTGATCTCACCCTCACAACTCTATTCGTGTCCCACTCTGACGACTCTCTTTGCGTGCCACTTTGTTCCGCAGGTGTTTGCGTGCCACTTTGTTCCGCAGGGCTCCCCCCCCACCAGCGAGCACACCTTGCAATGCCATCCTCACACTCTCTTTGTGTCCTTCTCTGAATTAAACCACCGCAGGGCTCCCCCACCATCAGCGAGGATGGAGCCACCGGCGGCAACAACGGCGGCGCAGGCGGATCCCCCCCCGAGACCAGCCGCGTCACCATGGCCCCTGATCACAGCATGGCGAGCATCACAAACGCTGCCGGCGGCGGGAACGCGCTGCCATCCATCGGCAAGGGACACGGCAGCATCGTCCTCGGGGGCGGCGGGGGTGGTGGCGGTGGTGGCGGGGGCGGGTATGGGCAGCACGGCGGCCACGGTGGGATGTTGGTTGGTGGGCACGGGCTCGGTGGTGGTGGCGGCGGTGGTGGCGGGCAAGGGGGCCACCACGTGGCGATTGCGCACGACAGCGGGCACCACCACGCGGCGGGGGATGACATGCTCGAAGCGAGCAGTTCGTCGTATCGGGTGGGCGGGGGGCTGCACGCGGAGAGCTCGATGGACGCCATGTCGCAGGTGCAGGGTTCGGAAGGCGGGCTCCCGCCGATTGGGAACCTTTCACTCGGCAAGGCGGGCATGGGCGGAGGCGGGGGTGGCGGCGGGGGCGGGGGCGCGACTCGGCGCGCGCTTCCGAACTACTACGACAGCGGGTCGCACGTCGTGGTGCAGGGAGGCACGTACGGGAAGGGCAAGGGGGTGGCGGGGATGGGCAAGCGGCACCCCGCGGGGCCGGTGGGTGGAGGCGGTGGGAGCAAGTATGGAGCGGGGGGCAAGGGCGCGGGGTCCATCCCGCCGGGGCTGGTGGGGCAGGTGACGGTGGCGGGGCACAAGATGGCGCCGGCGGGGGTCTTGGACCTGGGCGCAAACCCTAGCCAGGGCTCTTTCAAGTACAAGAGCACGGTGGGGGCCAAGGCGGCGGGCGTGCCCAAGTACATGAGCAGCTATCAGCTCAGGCAGATGGTCGGCGTGGGCAAGGACTCTTAATAGGGGTCAAGAGTCCTTGGGTACCCCTGAGGGGATACTCGCGCTTCAAGGCTCCTTTTCAGTGACGCCTGGTGCGATCGGCGTGGGCATTGACTCTTAACAGCGGCAGCCCTGAGGGGATCGCGTTAAGGCTCCTTTTCAGCGACCCTGATCATCGGCCTGGTGTGGTTGGAGAGTGACCCATGGACTTGCTCTCCGCTCCTGTGTAGTGTTACTCGGGTGGGACTTGGAGCGCCCTTATTTGCCTCCAGGCTGACAAGAGGTGGAGAGGGTGCGTTCAATTGCTCTGAGGGGCCCGTTGCACTTCACGAGAGAGTGCCACTTTGTCAAGCGTGCGTCAAACTGTGAGCGCCGCCTTAGGCAGGCTGGCACGCCGGCTGTGGTTTGGACTCTTCCCTGCGTTCGCGGCCCCGGCTGCCTCACCCTGCTCCCTGCTCCTTGCCAGATGCTTCCTCGCGTGCACGACTAAAGCAGACCCATATGCACGTGATAGAACAGCGCCAGGTGGAGATGGGGCTCCGCAAGTCAACGATGCACGAGAACGACAATGATTTCCGCTGCCAGTCCGGATGGTTGAAAGCTACTCGTCTGTGCGCGTCCACGCGCCGCGCGCCACACCCACACGTGCACAGCACACCCTCCTGCAACGACAAGCGTGCGCCGAGCTCGTCAGATCCATACTGTCCTGGGTGGAAACGAAGAGGCAACTTATCCCAGCCAGCAGCAAAGTCACCAGTCACCATCGTTGTTGTACGTTGTATGTGTAGCTCGCAAACAGGGCGACCAGCAGCAGCGAGCCAAGGCACCAGGGATCGATCAGCATCAGCAGGTGTTGCGATCCTGGCGGTGTTCAGATGCAAGCCATACATACGACGTGACGCCTGGCCAGCAGCTGCCAGCTGTGGCCGTCGTTTGCCTCCTTCCGGGGGTGACTACAGCGGGCAGCAACAACAAAAGCTCTCAAGCGCGAAGCAGCAACAGGGCCAAAGCTCCTCAGTGCAAGGCGAGGCAGATGCCGCGGACCCGACATGCCCCGTTTGCGCGAACGCACACGCACACATGCCAGGGAAGCCAGACAGCAGCCAAGCGGCCCACTGACACGCAGTGCGAGGCAGAGGCCGGAGAGCCGACATGCCAGGAAAGCCAGGCAGCCAACGGCTCACTGGCACGTAGTGCAAGGCGAGGCAGAGGCCGGAGAGCCGACATGCCAGGAAAGCCAGGCAGCCATCGGCTCACTCGCACGCAGTGCAAGGCGAGGCAGAGGCCAGGGCGCCAACAGGCCAGGGAAGCCAGGCAGCCAAGCGGCCCACTGGCACGTCCACCACACTGCACTGCGGCAGCGCTGGCCATCTGCCATCTGCAGGCATGCAGGCCATCTGCCATCTACAGGCAGGCACGCCACTACTAGCTTGGACCAGGTAGTCGCCAGCTACAGGCAAGCACGCCACCACTACCTTGGCACAGGCAGCCGCGCGTGCGCCATCAGGGATGCAACGCCAAACACAAAACCTGGTGCGAGCAGCAAGGGCAAGCAAGCTCACGCCCTCTCGCAGGCATACAGTGCACACAACCGCCTTGTTTAGTGCAAGCACGAAGCACAACTGGCGGCAGCGCAGCCACAGACGCCGTTAGCATCTGGCCCACTGCAAGGACCAAGCCCACCCTCACGTCTCTCTCGCATCGTCTCGACGACACTGTACCCTGTCCATACATCCGCCACCTTGCCTCCACACCCTGGCCCTGTGGCCAAAGTGCTCGCGCTCATCATCATCATCATCATCATTGCATGGCGTTCAACACAGGTGTCATGAAACGGGAGGCCCGCCTGCTCACTTTGCCTGCTCTCAGCCGCGTGGCTGCCTTGCGGCCTTGACTGCATCCCAATCTGCATGCGCATGCGCTCAAGGCGCCCCGTGTAGGTGGCGGTAGCAGCAGCAGCACTGCACAGCCACCAACCATGGCGCCTGCAAGCCCCTAAGCCAGCCGGCGCGATGCAGTCCAGGCCGCAAGGCAACCAAACGGCTGGGCGCAGGCGACCGGTCGGGCGTCCGCCAGCCAGCGGAATGAAATGCGTGCTTTGCCTCTTGCGGTGGTGGAGCGGCCATCCATACTCTTCCTCTCCCTTCTCCTGGCCTACTGCTTGCTCTCAGCAGTCTTGACCACCCGCTTGATGGTGAGGCACGAGATGCCCAGCGCATGGCAAACCTGCAGTGTGTGTGTGTGTGAAGCTTGCAAGCGGGGCGTCAGGCCGCAAGGTATACAGAAGCAAGATACAGCAGCGTGCTGGCTACTTTCCACGGCAACTTCAACTGTCTGCCGTAGGGCCCGGTGCCGTGGCCCTACGGCTGTCCGCCCGCTGCACCCATATGCATGCCCCATCAATTGCAGCTTGCCTCCCGAAAGACGCGAGGTTAATGCGCACCTGTGTAATGATGCAGGCCACAAGTGGCAGTAGCCCACGAACGACACAGCGCAAGCAGCCCCGCACGAGATCAGTCACCTGTACACGCACCCGTGGCTTGATCTTCACCTGTTTAGACGCCTCCCCCAGGGGACCACACCCACCGCACCTGTGTAATGATGCAGGCCACAAAGTGGCAGTAGCCCACGAACGACACGGCCAGCAGCAACAGGTCCAGCAGCAGGACCGGCGCCAGGTGCAGCTGCATGTTGATGCAGCCGGCCGCGAGCACTGCCAGCGCCCACAGGTACGGCGTGAAGGGCTCCTTGCACTGCAAAAAGGCGCGACGTCGGGCATGGGGGGCAACAGGTCAAGAGGCACGCACAAACACCTGAAAATGTGCACGCGAGGCTGCAAGCGTGGAACTTTGCCCCCCCGTGCTGCCGCACCCCGAGCCCTACCCCCAAGCCCTCACCATGTGCGTCATGATGAGCTGAGACGCCAGCAGCGCGTACACCATGCCCCACGTGGCGCCCACCACCCTCGTGTGGTACCGGCTAAACCCCAAGTCGTCATGCACCATGAGCGCAGCCCTAAGCAGGCCCTGCTGCATCTGCTGCGTCGGCGACACTGCTCCGCTGCCGGCCGCCGTGCCGTTGGCGGCGCCGGCTGCTGCCAAGTAGGAGGAGGGTGCGGGTGGGGGCGTGGTGAGGTAAGCCCAGCCAAGGACGATGAGAACGCAGAGGTATGTGAGGTGGAGGAAGGCGGCGCCGTTGCCCAGCTGCTTGTGTCCCTTCTCCTGCACGCACGGCAGCACGCCAGGTGCGCACACAGAGTCCGAGTCATGCAACAGCTCGTGGCGTGAGGCGCCTTGCCTCCAAGGTTGGGCGCACGGGATGCATGTGACGTCGACAGCACAAAGAATGCATTAAACGTGCGACTGTGCTTCGTTTCGTTGCATGTTGCCGTCAGTCGGGTATGGCTGCTCGGCACGCGTCTGTGTGCATGTGCTGTGGGGGCTGGCGCAGCATGCACACAGTCACGCGTTTTCATGCATGTCTCAACGCACCTTGCCCGCCAGGTCGGGTGTAGGGAAGACCAGCACACGGTAGAGTTGCCCCACGGCGCTCCACGCCGCCATGACCGCCACGCCCGACAGCATGGCGTACCGCAGAGCTGCGAGGAGGAGGGCTTGCACGCATGCATGCACAGGTTAGGGCTTGAGGTGGTGAGAAGTGTCGACGAAAACAGGCGTGACGACGGCTGTTGTCGTCTTGCAGCGCCATGCATCATCGTTGCATGGCGTGCACGACGAGTGCCAGGTGATGGTGCAGCCGTCAACAACAAAAGCAGAAAAGAGCGGCGCCATGCAAGAGTGAGTGATGGTGACTGCTCTGGCCTGGGCTAGTGCCTAATCTTTCCTCGCTGCTGATCCGTGTTGCCTTGGTTGATGCGGCTGGGCCGCCCCGTTTGCAAGCGTGCACACACACACACACACAGCATCATGACACCTGTCGTGAACGCCATGCAATGATGATGGTGATGATGACACACATACTCACTTCCGAGTTCTTGGAAACGCGCAGGCAGCTCCCAAGGCAGCACTTGATGGTCCCAAACGCTGGGACCTAGTGCTGCCGTCACGAGGTGGATGACCACCAGAGCGTAGTTGCCCTCCAGCACCCCTGCGGGGCAGGCACACGTTCACAGACAGAGCACACGCCGTCACGAGGTGGATGACCACCAGAGCGTAGTTGCCCTCCAGCACACCTGCGGGGCGGGGCACACGTTCACAGACAGAGCACACGTCATGATGATGACTCACGGCTCTGCACGGTCTGCATGCCGAACCTCCCCCTGCGCTCTCCGGGGGGCCCTGGGAAGCATCTGCAGGCCCAGGCCACTGCAACGTTGGCTGTGCAAGAGGGGCTTGCGCTTGCATGGCACGCCATGCCATGCCGTGACGGCTGTTTCGTTTCGTTGCTGCTTGCCATCAGCCGGGCATGACGGCTGTGCACTGTGCGGTGTGCCTTAGGCAAAAGGTCCTACAGGTGGCTGCTGCTGCTGTGCTGCTCCCCCACACCCCCACGCCCAGAAGCCAGCAGCTAGCGGCTTGTTGCCCGCGGCAGCAGGGGGAAGAGGGCTCTGGTGTGTCGTGGCCGGTGCTGTGTCATCATCATCATTGCATGGCGTTCACGACAGGTGTCATGATGCTGCAGCCGCCACAAAGGATCGCCAGGCTCTGATGTATCGTGGCCGGTGCTGTGTGTGTCAAGATTTACATCTGGTGGAGCCAGTTACGGCAAACAGATGGTCCCACAATTCGCAGACATGTCTGTGAGTGACCTACTCACCGACCCAGCCGTTGCCGTACAGCATGAGCCCAGTATGGTACTCCTCCCAGTGCGCCAGCATCCAAGGCACCATGATCTGCAGTGGGCAACGGAGCGCAGCACCACGCCGCCGTCAGCTGTGTGCTCGCCTGCACCCTTCTCCCTGCTGCCAGTGCGCTCTGCCTGCCATTGATCACCATGATTGATATGCAGAACCCAAGCTCCGGAGCAGCCGCATGAGCCGCTGCCTGGCGTGCCCGCGCTCCCAGCTGCACTGCAAAGTGCCAGTGCTCCCTCTGCCTTCCACCCAGATGCCTACTGCTGCGGGCCCTGCACTGCCGTGCCACAGACGCTGCAAACTCACCGCCATCTCCATGGCTGTGGCGCCAGGCCCGGCCGGCAGCTGCAGGCTGGTGCGCACCGTGTCCAGCAGCAGGTGCAGCGACAGCGCGTCGCAGCCGTGGTCAAAGAGCTGCCCCAGCGGCGAGCTGCTGCCCGTGCGCCGCGCCTGCTTGCCGTCCATGCAGTCCAGGTTCACGTAGATGACCACCGCGGCGGCGAAGAAGATGTAGCACCACGTCGGACACGGCTCTCCTGCAAGTGCAGGTGGCCTTGTGCTGGCAATGGTGCGGACGCTCACTGAGGCTTGCCTACCTCCCCTGCTGCCCCGCAACTACTGCGACCACTGGCAGCGTGCGGGCGCACCTACGAACTCGGGCCTCAGGAAGAGCGAGAGCAGCCAGGCCGCGACGACCCACACGGTGCCCGCGAGCGTAATCAAGTTGGGGGCGAGCCACATCGGCAGTCGGGCCACAATCGCTGCGTGCACGCACGGCAAGCCGCACATTTCCACCTGGTGAGCTACCCAGCCCGTCGTGGCGTGTCCTCGTCGTGAATGTGCGACGACGGCACGCCATCTCATTCTTCGTCGTCCCCCCGCCGAGCGCAGGAGCGAGCAAATCGCACCGTTCCACGCCGGGTTGTGCAAGTGGTCGAGCCACGTAAGCCCGCCGCTCTTGTACTGGTAGCTCTTGAGCCCGTCGATGGCGCGAGGCGAGAGGTAGCTCGTGTACCAGAACGACGCGCCCTGCGGCCTCTGAGCTGCCGCTGTGCTGTCCTGTTGTTGCGCCATGGTGGATTGTGCTGCAATTGGAGGTGCGAGCAGAGTTCGGGGCGCAGCACGCAGATCTCGCAGAAATCAAATTCAAATGATACAGTATGGATGGATGGAGGGAGGGAGGGAGGGAGGGAGCAGCTCGACTGCGCGGAGTTCACTTGGCCTGCTTGAGCTGTTTGAGCTGCGCCGCGTGCCCGAACGTCGAGTTGTACCCCTTGGGCTCGCTGCGCATGTGTCACAGCGCACGCCGCACGTGTCGCGATGTGGGGCGAGCATCCCGCCCCCGTCCAAAACCGCGTGTGACCAACAGCATCAGCTCACCTGGCTTGACCTGGCCCCTCCAGCACCCCCACCAGCACCGCCCGCGCCCGCGCCCGCTCCTGCTGCTCCCGGTGCAACCGCTCCGCCCGCAGCTCCGCCACGCTCTTCACCCCGCCTCCCGCCGCCCCTCCCGCCAGCCCCACCCTGCTGCCGCCTCTGCTGGCCGTCCTCTCCCTGCTCTTCCTCCTCCTCCCCTTCTCCCCACGCTCTCTGTCTTCCTTTCCCTTTGCTTTCTCCTTGCTTGCCCGCCCTCGGCTCCGCTCCTCCTTGCCGCTCCGCCGCCGCTTGCTGCTCCCATCCCGCTTCCTGCTGCCATCCCGCTTGCTCTCCTTGTGCCTGCCTTTCCCTTCCCTCCTAGCCGAAGAAGATGGAGACCGGGACACCCGCCGCCGCTTGCTGCCGCCGTCTCTCCCCCCGTCCCGTCCCCGCCGCCCTTCACCACCCTCCCCTGCCACCTCCCCGCCTTTCCTGCGACGACTACCTCCCTGTTCTGCCTTCCCCACACGCTCGCTGCCGCCGCCGCCGCCGCCGCTGCTCTTGCTTCGATGCCGCCGCCGCTCACGACGCCGTGACTCACCATCTCCCCTGTCTTCATCTGCCGACGCAGAAGACGTGGATGCCGTGCTGCCGCTGTCCCTGCTGCTGCTGCTTCCATCCTCTGATGATGTTGACGTGCCGCTGCCGCTCGTGCTGCTGTGGTCGCCGCCCTGCAAGCCTTGCGCTTGCTGCAGCTGCAGCAGCTGACCCTGCCCTCCTAGCGTCTGGATCAGGAAACGCTTGGCCGCCGCAACCTCCTCGTCCTCCTCCTCCTCCTCTGCTTGATCTGCTCCTGCTGACCTGCCGTCACCGTGCCGTGTGCCCCGCCCACCCCAAGGTGCTCCGCCCTCACCCCGGCCCCTCGGGTCGCCACCATCGTTCTCGCTGCCGGCATCCGCAGACCTGCGCCGTTTCTTCTTCCCTCTCCCTCCTCCACCCTCCCGCTCCGCACCGCCAGGCAAAGGCAGGGCTGCGGCGGCCTGCTGCCGCTGCTGCTGCAGCTGCAGCGTGGCCCTGTCGCCTGATTTGGCCGCGCCCTGGATGCCGGGGAGCAGCGGATCGGGCAGCGAGGTGGCGGTGGGTGGCGCGCTGCTGCCGCTGCCCTGCAGACCCGCACCACGCTGAGCCCACCAAGGCTGCACGTGTGCACACGCAACACACACACAGCAACGATGGCTTGGGTCGGTGTTCGGGTGTACGTTTTGGTGCACAGTGCTGGCAATGGCAATGTGACGTCTCTGCGGCAACCAGAGGGCAGCACGCAAGCAGGACGCGTGCAGCAGGCGATGGTTGTAGCGTCGAGGCTCCAAAACTTCAGCTGCTCACCCGAGGCCAAGCGGCCCCGGAAGAAACGCCTCACCTGGTTCTCCTGGCGCATGTTGTAGCCCAGCTGGAAGCGCTCGTCGAACTTTGGGTCGCTGGTGTAGTAGTCGAGTTTTCCCCGCTTGCGCGCCTCATCCTTCTTGGCCGCCTGGGCGGAGGAAACGAACGAGGAAGAGGGAGGAAAGGACAAGGCTCAGGTGGGCCATGGTGGCTCAGGCGGGCCGTGGTCCCTAGGTGCAACGTTGGTGCAGGTGCAACCATGGTGCTGCAGTGATGGCATGCCTGTGACGACTGCATGCCTTGCTGCGCACTTCCGCTGCGCACGCGCCCCAGTTCGGCTGGCCCCACGGTGGCTGCTGGCCCCACGCAACGGAAAAGGAGGAGCTGCAGCTCTCAAGCTCGTGGAAGAAAGCACACACCTCGACCTCTGGGTGCTGCTCCCGTTGGCGTGCCTCCTCCTCGCTCCAAAAGTTGATGTGCGCCTGCGTCGGCACCTGCTGCTGCTGGTGTTCCTCCACCTCCTCCTCCTGCTCTGGCGCTGGTGCATCAGGCTTCAGGGGCATCGGCTTGCCAGCCGCGCGCGCCAGCAGCTGCTTGTGCCGGAACTCGCTGTCGGCCAGCGCCGCGCGCCCCTGCTCCTCCTGCTCCTTGGCCCGGGCCTTGGCCTCATCCTGGGAGACCTTGAGGCGGTTGTCGCGGTTGTACACTGCGCGTGTGTGCAGCGTTCACAGGCGTGTGGTGTCCGCAGCAGCGCAGCACGTGCGGCTTTGGCACGCGTGCGCGCAAAGCAGGCTCACCGTTCCACCGCTTCTGCGGCAGAATGTTGAGGCCGCCGTGCCCGCCCATTCCTTTGCTGCTGCTGCTGCTGCTTCTGCTCCTGCCAAGCCCCCCCCCCAAAATTCGCCCATGCAGCGGAGCAGCAAGCCGTCAGAAGCGTCGATGTGATGAGCGACGACTTCTCGCGCGCGCTGGCCCGCACGGCCGCGGGCCAGCTCGCCGAGCTGGCTGGCTTTGAGGCCGTGCAGGACTCGGCCGCAGAGGTGCTCGCGGACCTGCTGATCAAGTACACCACGGAGGTTGGCGTGGTGGCGCATGGCTACGCGGAGCTGGCCAACCGCACCAACGTCAACCTGCACGACCTGCTCACGACGCTGGACGACCTGGGCACGTCGGTGCCCGAGCTGCAGACGTACTTGAACGCGCTCTCTCGGGTGCGCAGGGGGGTGGGCCGCCAGCACCTAGCTCGGCAGGCATGGGATGGAGATGCAGCACACCCATGATTCCTGCGGCACGGCGCTCTCCTGGGTGCGCGGGCGCAGAGGGTGTGCCGCAGCGCCCCGTGCAGCACAGATCTGCTGCACTGCAGCAGGCAGATTGTGCCTGGCCAGAGCAGCTGGGAAGCGGCAGTGTGCGCCTGCGGTGGTGTGCACACAGGACGACAACGCCTTTGCGCACACGCTGACCGACTACCCCATCCGCAAGCCGGCGCGCGTGCTGCCCACTTGGCAGGACCGTGGTGAGGAGCCGCCGGCGCACATCCCGGCCTTTTTGCCGGCATTCCCCGACAAGCACACCTACCAGCGCACGCCCACCTTTCCTGGGCACGACACGCACCCGGACAAGCAGGCACAGGTGAGGCACAAACTTTCCAACATGAGCGCGTGAATCCTCCTGTCCTGCAGCATCGCTGCAACCACTGCAAATGCCATGGCGATGATGATAATGGTGATGAAGCCGGCACAGGTGGAGGGATGCACGAGGCACGACAGCGCAGCCCAGGGTGCTAAGCAGGCTCTGGGCAGACTGGTGCAGTCTGGCCCAGCCTAGTGCCAATGACATCATCACTGACAGCACCAAGCATCTCATATCCGTACGCCATGTGTGTGGAGTGCGGTGGTGGGTTGCCCCACCTGGGGCCACCTTGTCACTGCCCATGCACACCAAACCCGCATCCACCACACAGGCCATCCAGCGGACGCGCAAGCAGGCCGAAACCGCCCTCCTCAACCTCCACCACTCGACCATCGCCGCCGCCCGCACCACCAGCACCGCCGCCGCCGCCGCCGCTACCACCACCGCCGCCCAAGGCAATCCCTTCCTTGCGCCACCCAGCGTGGCTGTGGTGGCGGTGCCGGGCGGCGGCGGCATCCAGGGCACGGGGGCGGCTTACGAGCCAAAGCCGGCCAGCAAGGCGTTTGGCGCGGTGCTGAAGGCGGCGGCGGATGCGGCGCAAGGCGCGGGCGAGGATGGGGCAGCGGGTGGGGCGGATGGCGATTTGACGTTTGGGATGGACGACTTGATGGCGCCGGAGGAGCTGACGTGGCGGTTCGAGGCGCGGGTGGATGAGAAAGGTGCGTGGTGGAGTTTGAGGTGCGGGTGGATGAGAAAGGTGCGTGGTGTGTACGTTTGCAAACTGGGCGACCCAGCCGCGGCAACCACGACAGAACGAGGTGGAGTTTGGGACAGGGTGGGGTGGAAATGGCGGGCACTGTCTGGCCGTTGTGCTTTTGAGCGGAGGTGCCACCATGTGGCCCGCTCACCTCCCTCCGCACATGAGATGCCGCCTGACTGTGTACCTGTGACGCAGGTGCGCCCAAGCTCCCTCTGGGCACGGCGACCGACTACACCACGCAGGCCTTCAACGCCGCGCACACGTACGCCGTGGGTCAGGCTGAACCCGACGCCTTTGAGGAGGCGGCGCGCGAGGAGGAGGAGGCGGCGGTGGGCGGGCGGGCGGGCCTGGGGCGCAAGCGGAAGAAGGCGCCAGAGATGGACCCGGTGAAGAAGAAGGCGCTCGAGGTGCTGGAGCGAGCAAAGGACCCCAACGCTGCGGCTGACGCCGGGGACGAGTAGCAGGGATGATAGTATGCGCATGATGGCATGGAGGAGTTCGTGGCTTTCAGGCTTCTGGCGCGCCAGGTGTTGCTGATCAGCGTGTGGAAGCTGGGCAAGTGCGCCAGGCGTGGGCAAGGACATCTTGGATGACGGACGCTGACATGATCAGTGTGACACGTGCCTGGGATGCGTCGTACTGTCCCCGTGCGCCGCACGTTGCAACTGCTGGCTCATTGTGGATGCTCATCAAACATCGAGTATCATGAGGCGAAACTTGGGGGAGAGGCGGAGGGCGGGCACAACGTTGAGGCCCGCATCGCTCCGGCACCTCCGCTCTCGCCGTTTGGTTGAGCCGTGGAGCCAGTGGTGTGCGCTCGCCATCAGCCGCATCGTCGGTCAGCACCTCCGCAGCGCTCGTCGCCGCCCAGGAGCTGAGGACGCGCGAGCGACGTGCCAGTGGGCGTCCTCCAAGGCCCTCCGAGGCCGCAGAATACCTTTGGGGGCGCCGCAGGCATTGCGGGCGAGCACGAGTGCACCGCGCTCGAGCTCAGGCAAAGCGCCTGTCGACGAGGCGCAGGCACGGAGGGCAAGCAGCACCTGCAGCCTCCGGGTTCTTCGCTTGGTGGCGCGAGGCGCACGCCTCGACCCGCCGCGACAAGCGAGGCTTCCTCGACGAGATGGCCGAGAGACAGCAGCCGGCGGCAGGAGCTTACGCGCAAGGTTCCATCGACCCTGCGGCGCTGCTGGAGTACTACCAAGTGACGCAGCAGGTGAGGGCGCTCGCTCGAGGGACCTGCATCGCCTGCAGGAGGTGCACATCGCGCACGCTTGACACCTTGCTTTGGCTTGCGCTGTAGCAGGTGGAGGCGATGCAGCAGCAACACCAACAGCAGCAGCAGCTGCTGCTGCACGTCACCAGGGGCGGCGGCGGACATGACGCGTACGCCTGCCAGCACTCTGCGCAGCAGCAACAAGAGCAACAGCAGCAATTTGCAGCTGCACAGCAAGCACAGCACTACCACCTCCTCCAGCAACACAACCTCTCCACCGGGCACTTTGCACCGGGCCCGCTGTACTCCAAGCCGCACCCCACGAATTCGCACCTCGTCCATTTCTCCCACCCCTCTCACGACACCCACTCCTCCGACGTCAGCCGCTTCAGCAAAGCCTCGGGCTACTCGCTTGCTGCCAGCAGCGGCATCCCAAATGGCCACAGCCCACCCAGCGGCATGAGCCCAGCCACCTCCCTCGCCCTCCCTTGGGCCGACGCCCCTCCCTTCATTCTCAGCCTCGGCCAACCTCCCTCCCTCCCCACCTCCGGGTACCCCTCAGCCCTCCCACCGCCTCCACCTCCCCACCCCCAGCACGCCTCCATCAACCTGCTCCAAGCCCTCGCAAACATCAGCCCGCTCACTCCCACGCTCACCCGCACGCACTCCCCGCCGCCGCCCGGACCCACAAGCGCCGGCGCGCAGCGCACGCTGGCAGCCGTCGCGAGCAGCACCGGCTCCACCTCCACCGCCGCCTTCGCCCACACCACCGCCTCTCTCAGCGAACTCCGCTTCCAAAAAGCCTCGGACCAAACCTCCTCCAACTCAGTGGCCTGCAGCTCGCCCATCCAAGACGACCTGCTCGCCGGCAACGGCATGTTTGCAGCGGCGGCGGCGGCGGCGGCGGCGGCGACGGCGGGCGGGGGCCTGTTCGGCGCACCGCACACCGCCACCATGCACCACGAAGCGTCGAGCGTGGCGTACCTCGCCGCGCCGTCTGTCTGCATCGCGGACCTGATGGGCGAGCTCCGAGCAGCTGCCAGTGAGGGCGGCGCTGGTTGTGCGGGCGGCGGTCGTGGCGGCGGCGGTGTCGCGCCGAGGGAGGGCGATGCTGCGCTGCCGAGCGTGGTGCAGCAGCAGCTGCTGCAGCTGGCGCTGGCCACCGCGCACCTGCAGCCGCCGCCTGCCAAGAAAGGATCCCCTGGGGGTGCGTCGGGGGAGGTACAAGACGGCGTGGACGGCGGCGGCGGCACGGCGCCATGCACGCCCCGCGGCGGCGCCACCACAGGCAAGGCCTTCAGCGGCGGCCCTTCGTCCAGCGCTGCAGCACGCACCGCCGCCCACGGCGCGAACGCGGCGGCGGCGGCGTTGGTGGTAACGAGCATCGTGGTGACCCCGGCCACAGACGTGGTGCACACTGGCAGGCTGATCCACGCGGCGCTGGCTTCACCGGGCGTGGATAGCTGCGTGCTGATGGCACCTCTGGACGGCGGCAGTGGTGGCGAGGACGCAGACAGCTCAGAGCCGCCCTTGTCGTCAAAGCAGCAGCAGCAGCAGCAGCAGCAGCAGCAGGCGTCAGTGGTGTGCGTTGCCCTACAGGCCGCCGTCCAAGCCCGCCTCATGCGCGACAGCGACAGCACCACTGACCTTGCCGTCGCTCCGATGCTCGCCACGCTGGCATTGCCAGCCGGGACGAGGTCGGCGACGGAGCCGGGAGCAGCTACGGGGCTGTTTTCCTGTACGTCCTTGGGCGAGCAGCAGCAGCAGCAGCAGCAGCCAGGTGGCGGCGGCGGCGGCGGCGGTGGCGGTGGTGGTGGCGGCGGCAGCGGCGGTGCTGGTGTTGGTGGTGCGGAGGCGGTGGATCAGGCGTGCCTGAGGCTCCATGTATACCCTGTGAGGGCTGGGCTGGCGCCGGCGGCAGGCAGCGGTGGGGTGCAGCAGGTCAAGGTGGATGCTGGGTGCAACCCTGCTCTTGTGGCGCTGCAGCTGGCGCAGGTGCGGGATGCGTTGTGCGAGCGGGCAGGGCTTGTGAACACACACACATGGCATGCTCTGGCCTGGGCTGGTGCCTAATCTTCCTCGCTGCTGATCCGTGCTGCCTTGGTTACCGCGGCTGGGCCGCCCCATTTGCAAGCGCACACACACACACCTGGTGCCGGGTGCCGGGCATGCTCTGGCCTGG
>QAXK01000130.1:0-16479 GCA_004335735.1 Chlorella sp. KRBP
AGCGCTCCATGATCAGCGCTCCATGCCACCCCGGGCAGAACAACCCTAACCCTAACCCTAACCCCTAACCCTAACCCTAACCCTAACCCTAACCCTAACCCTAACCCTAACCCTAACCCTAACCCCCCCGCATTGGCGCGTGCACGCCACCCTAACCCTAGCACGCACGACGCTGGCTCGAACTTCACTGTGACACCACTGCCCATTGCGGCTCGGTGCGGATGTTCAGCTGGTTCTGGTGTAAGCATGTACGGCGGCGGCAGCTGTGAGCTGGGCACGCTGGGCGGTGGAGGTGCCCGTTTGCCCATTACTGACACATTGCATAATGGGGCGCGCAAGCATCACCAAAAAACAAGCTTTGCGTGTCACGGTCACGCCACGGGTCACACCCACGTGGGCCATACTCGAACAAGTCATCAGTGCTTCTTGGACTGCGTGCCCCTGCCGCTGCCGTCTGACGGCATGCGCTTTGACGGGTCGTTCTTGACGGCGCCCATGCGTGCGTCCTGCGCCCGGGCGCTCACCCGCAGCCGCCGCGACTCCTCCTGACGCATCTTCTCGTGGGCCAGACCAGCCAGGCGCCGCCGCGCGTTGCCCTCGGCGTCGTCAAAGTCAAGCGCCGCCAGCTCAGAGTCGGCCTGCACGCACACGCACACAAGGACGAGGAGGATATGGTGTCTGCTACTTGCACACCCGCCGTCCCTGGTGCGCCTGCTGCGCACACCCAACAACATGCACCTGCCTCCACCCCCCTGCCTGCGTCCTGCCTCCTAGCCCGTGGCCTCCTCACCTGCACGGACGCCCAGCTGCTGAACTCTGACACCAGCACCTCGCTGCGTCCGTTGGGCAGCACTGAGCTGCACAGGGACCTGAGCACGGCTGGGTCGGCGCGCTTCTTGTCGGGGGACCCCACCACCAGCCCGTGCACGCGCAGGCTCAGCTTGTCCTTGGCGCCCCACAGCTTGCGCATCACGTCCGATCCGGGCGCACGCAGCTCACCATCTGCACGCAACGCACGTGATGTGAGCGAGCTTGGGTTAGTAAGTGCGCACACACGCTGCCTGCACCGCCCCACCAGCCGCCCCCACATCAGCAGCAGCCCTCACCAGAGACCAGCAGGATGTCCGAGTTTGCCCACTTGGAGTCAGTGAGCCTGTCCAGGCAGCGCGTGACTGGGTCGTTGAAGTCAGAGCCTCCGTTGAAGACGCGCTCAATGAAGCCCAGCAGGTTCTGCACGCTGGCCATGTCGTTGTTGAGCTCCAGCTCACGCACCTGACAGCACGCACACACGGCATCAGGTGCCAGCATCCTGAGGCGCCAGTGCAGGGCGGCTCCGAGCCCTGCCCCCATGCTGCTGCAGCTGAAAGGTTTGCCCCGTGTTGTGCACTTGCTGCTTTGCTAGGTCTGACGGCTTGGGCTGTCAGTGCGTGCTACTCGTGCTCACGCCGTGGCTGCCCACTATGCAAGCGCTCTGCAGCCAGGCCAGCCGGACGCACCTCACTTGGGCCTGCAAAGGCGAACACGTAGCAGGCGCGCTCCTGCTCCCGGGCCGCCCTCATGCACTCGAGCGCCAGCGCCTTTGCCACCGTCTCACGCGCCCCGCGCATGGAACCACTCGTGTCCACGCACAGCAGGATGGGGCCGCGGTCCGCCGTCGGACGCACCTGCACACGCAGACAGACGTGCATGCAGCCAAGTGGAGGGCGGGACACACCTCAGCGCCACCACCACCATGACAGTTGTGCCGCCCATGCAGCACAACTGTGCGCCCAGCTAGTCCCACTAGCCGGAGGGCACCTCACCTCTCTCCTGTCGGGGTTGATGCGCGTGGGGAACTCGCCCCACCCGTCCCGCTCGTACGTCTGCAGGCCCTTCTCCGCCAGGCGCGCGTAGAAGAGCAGCTTGGCCGCCCGCACCGTGCGCCCGCGCGCAATCAGGGCGGCCTCAGCGGGCAGCAGACGGCCAATGTCGCCGCTGCGCGTCAGACCACGCGTCTCCTGGGCCTCAAGCACAGTGCGCAGAAGGCCTGCGGAAGCAGCAGCAGCCACGGCAATCGAGAGTGAGGAAGAGCGCTGTCACTACCACCCTCTGCGCACTCGTCCCACATCATACGCTGCTGTCCACCCCGCCACGTCATGGCTCACCAGGCCGTGCCCTCATGTCCAGGTGCTGCACCGGTGCCCTGCGCAGTGGCCCCCAGCCCCCTCCCCTGCCCAGGCTCCGCACGAGGTCACGCAGCTCCTTGATGTCCTCCAGCTTGCGGCGCAACGTGTCAAGGGACGACCACCCTGCACGCTTCCAGATGCTCGCCTGCACAACGCGCAGCACATGTGCAGGCGGTGCGCCACCGATGACGCAATGCTCGTGAGTAAGTAAGCCCGCCTCGCACGCAGCCTTGCTGCAGCCCAGTGCACTACCACCACCACCGCAAGCGCACCTGCAGATCGAATCCCGCTCCCCCCAGCAGTGCCTCCAGGCCCTCAAAGGCCTTGCCCGCCTTGCTCAGCGCCTCCAAGGGCGCCTGCCACGTGGCGTACATCTGCTTGGCCACCTCCACGGCCACACGCTTCTCAGCACTCAGCGCGCCAGCCACCGCCGCCTGCTGCTGCGCACGCTGCGCACGACGCTCCTCCGCCGCCTTCTCAGCAGCCAGCTCAGCCACCTGTGAGCGTGCAGGAAGAGCACAGGACAGGATTCCTTGCCATCACAACATGCAACCGTGGCGACACACCGTGGCAAGTGCACCTGTGCCCCACATGCCCCCCTCCGGCTCACCGCGTTGCGCAGGCTCTCTGGCACCATCGCCTCCGCACCGCCCCCCTGCTGCCCTGCTGAGCCAAGGCGAGCCAGCCTCTTCTGCGCCTCATCACGTGCCAGCTCTGCAGCGGTGCGCGCCCGGTTGCCGTCCGCATCCACCTCACGAGTCTCCTCCTCGTCCTGCTTGCCAGCAGCGCGCGCACACGGGGCATGAGAAAGGAGTAAAGGGCCAGATACACAAGCACAGTGCCAGCAGGTCCCTGTGCTTCACGCCCGCCCCCAACCCTGGCGCACACGCACCTTTTCTCCAGCAAGCGTGCGGTGGTACTGCACCGCCGACTCCAGCAAAGAGCGCAGCAGGGCCTCCCGCACAGCAGGGTACTTGTGGGCAAAGCGCGCCGCTCCCAGCCGGTTGAGCACACGCAGCAGCATGGTGCGCAGCGGCTCGCACGGAAAGCACGAGAGCTGCTCCGCCGTCTGCCCCATGGCCCACGACTCGTTGGCGATGCCCAGCCCGCCAGCTGCCGAGGCGGGCAGCAGCAGCTGCTCCAGCACTTGCGCGTCGGGCAGGAGGCCACGCTCCAGAGTGGCGTGCCACGCAAGCAGGCCCCGCGCATTCTCCTGCATGAATGCAATGGACGATGTGCGTGGTCAGTCTCACTAGGTCTGCAAGAGAGGATGCAGCATCCACTGTGGTTCACACACCTCGAGCAGCAGCTTGGAGTCGCGGCCCGTCAGGCGCGTTTGCACGTGCACCAGGCGCAGCAGCCACGGCACCTGGCTGGGTGGCACATCGCCCATGGCGCCCAGCCCGTGCAGCAGCGCAGTGTGCCCGCCGCTCCCAGGTTCATGCTGATGCTGCTGTTGCTGCTGCTGGACTGGAGCCGCTGCTGTCGCTGCCGCCTGGCACAAGGTCGGGTTGGATCTGCGTGGCGAGCCGATGGAGCAAACGCGCGATCCGCGCTGCTGCAGCACTGGAGGACGCTCCTCGTTGTCACCCTGCCGAGCGCCGCCGCCCAGCGTGCGCCCAGCCGCTGCCGTGCACTCTTGCCGTGACCACCCGGTGGCGGGACCACCTCGGCGCGAGAGAGCAGCTCCTGGTGCCGATCTCGCTGCAGCCGACGGTGCCGACGCCGCTGCGCCACCACGAGCGCCGACGCCGCTCCTGCTGCTGTGGAGAGCGCGCATCGCGCAAAGTTGCCGACCTTTGTGCACTTTGCCACGCGAGCACGGAAGCGCGCGTCAGCAGCGTGCGGGAGGCGCTGGATGGGTGGGGCAACGCAGCTGGCGCGACGCTAGTTGCTGTGGAGCGCTGCACGAGTTGGTGCGAGGTCGCCATGGAGACGTTTTGCGTGCCCCTGGTGGCGTAGCGTTCAGACCCCTGCGAGCGCCTCCAGAACCCAGCGAAGCCTGCGATGAAGCGAGCGCGGGTCACAGTGCGACGTCGGTGAAGCTAGTGGGAGTTGGCGTGGCATGACCATGGTGGAGCTCCAGCTATGCGGCTCCAGCAACTTTACGCAGCAGTGACGGCAGTTCAGCTTGCGGGCAGTCCTGCCAGAGGGGCTCCTGCCACTCCTGCGCTTGGACAGACCTTGACACCAGCCGGCGGCGCGACAGACGGGCGAGCAGACGAGCATGGGTCCTGCAGCAGCGTGCTGCACACAGCCCTCCTGCGAGTGCGACGATGCGTGCCTTGCCAGCACCTTTGTGTGCTTTGACAAGTGCATCCGCATCGTGGAGCCGGTGCTGGCCGTCCTGGCCACGGTGCTGGTGCTGGTGGACGCGGCCGTCTTCTTCCAGCACGTCCTGCCCAAGGTGCGCGGTGGTGCATTGTGTGAGAGGACGGTGGCGGCAGCGCACCCATGGGTGGGGAACGAGCTCTGCACCTCTTGCCGCTCGTGTGGCGCGCGCAGGTGCTGGACCAGGGGGGGACGCACGCGGCGGTGCTGCACCTGTGCCTGGCGCTGTGGCTGCTCTTCAACGTGCTGTGGAACCAGGCCTTCTGCACCTTTACGCCGCCTGGCAGCACGCTGGAGGCCAACGCTCATGTGCGGCTGGCAAGACTCTGGCAGACTCAGCAAAATGGCACAACCTGAGGGGCGTCGTGCCGCACAGGCATGACGCGTGCTGCATCTGTCCTCGATGGTGCCACCCGCAGGAGTTCCAGGAAGCCATGACGCACGAGTGGAGGTGGTGCAGCAGGTGCAAGCGAGGCAAACCTCCCCTCTCGCACCACTGCAGCGTCTGCCAAAAGTGTGTGCTCAAGATGGACCACGTGAGTGCATGGGGCTGCGGGAGGGGCAAAGGAGGCACCACCAGCGCAGCACAGCACCGTTGTGGAGTGCTCAAGGATGTCACCTTGCGCACGTGCGGCGTGTGTGGTGCGTGCGTGCGCAGCACTGTCCGTGGATGGCCAACTGCATCGGCTTCTACAACTACCGATACTTCGTGCTCTATCTCTTCTATATGTGAGTGTTTAGCCCCCGCTGTGCGTGGCCGCTGCTGTCTCAGCCCCACCCCTAAACAGTGCTGTCCTTGCGCACGTGTTGCACCACCGCAGGTGGATTGGTTCGCTGTATAGCATGGCCATGAGCTGGCTGTACCTACCCAACCTGTTCGACCTGGCCCGCAGCCACCGCGCCGACTTCCCCATCTGGCCGTTCGCGATGTTTGTGATGGCGGTGGCCGTGTTCCTCGCCATGTGCATGCTCTTTGGGATGCACGCGTGGATGGTGCTCAGCGGGCAGGGGACCATCAGCATGGTGGCGCTCTACTCACAGGACCTGGTGAGCTGGTCACTGGAGGGGGTCACTGTGGGGCGCACAATCGACGTCGTGTGTCAGGACCCGCACCTTTATGTGCGTGCGCCCGGTTGCCCTGCGCACAGGACCGGCAGACACGGCGCAGCACCCTGCGCAGCAACCCCTACCATCTGGGCCCCGTCCGCAACTGGCAGGAGACCTTTGACGTGAGCGGCTCGCTGTGGTGGCTGCGCTGGATGCTCCCTAGCAGCAAGCGCAAGCTGGGCAACGGCTGGGCGCTGCCGCAGCGGACGGGTGGCGTGCTGCCGCTCCCACCGCAGCACTGGACGTCGCACTCGAACTCAGACATGGCGTGAGCGGCGTGAGGCCTATCAGTTGGCGAGAGTCTGGTTGCAATGGAAATGCACGGGGCTGGCGCTCAGCTGCAGCGCTGCCTTCAAGACGAAACGATTGCATTGCATGAAACTTCACTTGCTGTCACGGCAATGGGCAAGTACCGGATGCTACTATGCGCGAGGCGGGTATTCCTGCGTCCGGTGTATGTGCACATGCCACTGCTTCTTCTTGGCAGCACACAAAGGTGTTGGTGGCACCGTGCGTTGGTGGCAGTGCTGCCCCGATGAATTACGCGTCTCCTGCTGCGTACACCCTGCTGCGTACACCCTGCTGCGTACACCCTGCTGTCAAGGTGGTGCTACACTCAAGTCCGAGTGCATTCCAGCATGCCTCACAGCACGCGCAGAACAAGGTCCTTGGCCCCACACCGCTCCTTGTTGCGCTCCACCAGCGCCTTGATCTCGTCGATGAAGCGCGACAGCTGCTCTGCCACCTGCGGCCACACGCATGCGCTTGGGGGTGCTGGTCAGCCCTCTCCTGCGCGCCGCCCAGCCCTGGCGCCGTGATTGATCCCTGACCAGCCGCTCACCTGCTCAGTCGTCGGCTTCTCAATGTGCGGCACCACCAGCGGCTTGCCAATTACCACGTGCATGGGCTTCCGCAGCGGCACTGGCGTGCCCCACCGCCCCCACACGGCCAGCGGAACAAAGCCCACCTGCGCAGAGGGTCAGGGTGAGGGCCCAGAGGACAGGCGCGTGCTCAAGCACGTGACGCTGGTGCACAGCAATCATCAGCGCTTGCCAGGTCCGACCAGCCACACGCACCTGCCGCGAGAGCCACCGGATGAACTTGTCCGGTCCTGGCCGCCACCAGTTGTAGGTCTGACTCTGACCAAAGATGAACATGGGCACCTGTGGTCCACGGGCACATAACACGCAGGCACCCTCAGCATGCTGTGCTTGGCACGAGGGCGCTCAGGGAAACATACGCCAAGCCAGCAACCCAAAGGAGGACAAGCCAAGGCCACACACACTCTCACCAGGGGCACGTTGTGTTGCATTGCCATGCGCACGAACCCCAGGCGCTTGGTGAGGAAGAGCGTCTCACTGTTGTGGTCCATGTAGAGGCACTCCTGCACCCCGCCCGGGCACAGGACCACCGACTTGCCGGTGCTGAGGCATTGACGGATAAAGTCCCTGCTGACAGGCCTGCGGTGGAGCAACAGGTGGTCATGAGCAGGTGACAGGTGGCAGCTCCACACCTTGAGGGGGCCGGCACACGAGCAGGTGACGTCAGCTCGCACCTGAGGCCCAGACCCCACCACAGCTGCTTGACGATGGGCGTGATGAAGCAAGTGGACGAGGCCAGTCCATGGGCCGAGCCGCGCAGGAAGTCGGGCAGCAGGGGGGAGTCGGGTGCGAACACCGCTGGGATGGCCAGGGGCAGGCACGAGTGCGGCTCCAGCGCCAGGATGTAGGACGTGTTGGCCTGCATGGCTGCCGGGTCTGCGTGTACAGTGGACGAGCAGGGGCGCGGCAGTGCGTGGCCATCCGTCGAGGTGGCGACGGTGCCAGCTCGAGCGCAGGGCCGCCTCACCTTCCAAGATGACAGTGGTGGGGAAGTACTGTGCGCACTTGGCGCAAATCATGCGGACGAAGCCGCTCATGTGCCGCCCCTGGCTGTATCGCGTGGGCAGCGCGCCCAGGACGACCTGCACCGCCACCAGCGTGAGTCCCAGCGGGTCCAGGAGCCCATACCGCCACAGACGGTAGCCAGTATACAGCAGTAGGAGCAGCGCCAGGTTGATGGCCGCCACGAACGTGCCGAGCAGCAGCGTCTGCACGGCGTCTGGCACGCCTGAAAAGTCCGCGACGTCATGGTGAGCCGCCTCCTGCTGCTTGGCTGGCGCTGGTGGAGGAGGTGCCCCGTTGTGATTGCTGTCGGTGTTTGCCATTTGCGTGGTCTGGGAGCTTCCGGCATCCCGATCCTGCTGATTTTGCGGCCATGCAGAATGAGAGCTTTGGCGACTTGGCACGCACGAGCGGCGAGGAGTGCACGAGTGGCCAAAACGTGACTTACTCGACCCTGCAGCAGGACCTGTTCTCTCGCACGCACCATTGCCTCCCATTGCTGCCCCGCGGACCAGCGCCACCTCAACAGCAATATGCAGACGACGCTGACGAGCAGCAGGCCAGTGGCGGCACACAGGGCGCAGGGAGCGCAGCGTTGCTCGCTCGCTGCTCCCTCAGCGAGGCGCGTGGCGCGCCGGGTGCCATTGGCGACCGCCGCCTCAGCCAGTGAGGAGCCAGTGAGGCACCCAGAGGCGCTGGACATCGACGAGGACACGCACAACTTCAACCTGTCCAACCTAGGCCTCCTCCAGCAGCGGATTGCCGAGGTAGGGTTCCTGAGTCTTGTGGCTCGGGCGAGGTCGAACTCTGAGCGCCTCATCCTGAGGAACTTGGCGGCAGGAGCGCACGGCAGCGCGCCGGGCTGCGGCAGCAGGCAGTAGGGCTCTCACAGCGTCCCCCTGCACGTCGCCTCGCGCGAAAGCGACGCGGGCAAAGGCGCAAAGGCGGCGCCTCCTGAGCCTGACACGCTGGCATTGGCTTGCCACCTGTGCAGATCCGCCAGGCACAGGCTCTGCACATGCTGCAGCACCGGTTCACGCCCAGCACGCTGCACGGCGTGGTGGAGGAGGGCCTCGTGAGCCGGCCAGACGCGGATGAGGGGCACGAGCGCCTGACGTCCTGGCACGAGGCGCAGTGGCAGCGCATGCGGGCCGCCATCAACGACGACCTCTGAGCTCTGGGCCCCGGACCTTTATACGTGACTAGTAGCGCTTGTGTGAGAGTGTGTACCAACGACGGGCCCGGCGCAGAGCGCCGCGCACGGCGCCTCCGCTTCTTGAGTGAATGCACACACGCTTGAGAGCCGCAGCCTGCGCCATGCCGCACCGTTGTGCTGTCGGCCAGCGCCACCTCCTCTGCGGCAGTTTTGCACCCCCTCGCCGCTTGCTGGGTGCGCTTGTATCTTATCTCCATGACCGCCATGCCGCCGCAGCCATATGTAGCTTGCTTCCGAGTGCCCCAATGACCGCACACCCAGGCTAAACCCATTGGACCTTTATTGAGAGGGCAGCTGCTTGCCAAGACCTGGTGCATCTCGATGCGCACGCCCGTCCTTTTTGCCGTCCCTGCAACTGCATCCGCAAATGCAGGCGTTACCTGTGGCAGCAGCCTCGTGGCCTGACGCGCTTAGCGCAGGTTGCGGGATCTGCGCTTTTGGTTTAACGATGCATGCGATGCGTGCGACGCCTTTGCTCCATCGCCACACACGCTTGCGAACAGCACAACAGCACCAGAACCTCGCGCTCGCACAAAGGCCCTCCAGATCAGCCCCCCAGCGCGCCCTCCCCGGACCTCGCGATTGCACTCCGCTGATGAGCGCGATGGAGGAGGCGCAGCGGCAGCTGGAGTCGCACGACGCCGCGTCGCAAGCCGCAGCCGTTGCCGCAGCCTTCATGCGCCTGGGCGAGCCGCTGCGAGACGCGGTTCGCGATGCCGAGATCGTGATGGGCTCGGCAGTCGCGGGGGACGCGGGATGCAGCGCACAGGGCGCAGCAGCAGCCGCAGAACCTGCGCCTGCACCAGAGGAGCAGCAGGCCCCACAGCACACGCTGTGCCAGGAGCCCATGATGGCGCCCGGGCTGGACGGCGTGCGTGATGCGCTGACCAGCAGCCTGGTGCCCAGTAACCAGCAGCTGGAGGGGGGAGTGTATGAGCTGGCAGCACACGTCCTGGGCCTGGGGCCAGGCCACCAGCCACCGCAGCCCCCGGGGGGTGACGCTGCCGCCACGCACGGCCTGGCACCCGCACCGCACTGCTACCGGCTGGGCACCGACGCCTCGCAGGACGTGGATGCTGCGGCCATGCAGATGGCGCCCTGCTCGCTCGGCGGCTCTGGGCCCCACACAGCCCAGCACCTGGCGCCAGCCCCCCCGCACCGGGGCGGTGAGGAGGGCGTGGAGGGGGACAGCAGCACTTCTGTGGGGCTGATGCTGGCAGAGACCCCTGCTAGGGCCGTCGGCGGCATGGGTCTGGGTGCGCACAGTGGAGGCGCGCTGCTTCCCCCAGGCCATGCG
Source organism: Chlorella sp. KRBP (assembly GCA_004335735.1). Lineage (NCBI taxonomy): Eukaryota > Viridiplantae > Chlorophyta > Trebouxiophyceae > Chlorellales > Chlorellaceae > Chlorella > Chlorella sp. KRBP. Next base: position 10,000 of record QAXK01000130.1, read on the forward strand.
GCCCCCGCACCCGCCCCCCCAGCCCACCTGCAGCAGGCGCCACTAGCAGCAAGCAGCACAAGCGCGCCAGCCACTCCTGCCCAGCACGCTGCAGCCCCACCCACCATGGCGCCAGGGACGCCTCCACTGTCAGCGGTGCCACTAGCTGTTGCTGCCACACACACCCGCAGCAGCAGTGTGTCGCAACTCACACAGGAGCGCGTCATGACCCTCAACACCAGCACTGCACCCGCAAGGCCATCAGCGGGCCCCGTACCCAGGCCCCCATCCGCACCACCCAGTGAGGGGGGCAGCACCAGCGGCACAGGCACCCGGCGCCCCTCCACCCCTCCGCCCCCCCACCTCCGCCTTGGTGCGCCCCGCACCAGTGCCACCAGGGGCCTGGCCGCGACTGTGGGTGCAGGTGCAGGTGCGCTGCCAGCATGGCCAGGGTGGTCCTCAGCCTCCTCTCAGCGCTCTGGGGCCTCATCTGGTATGAGCTCACCTCCACTACCTGCGCCTGGTGCAAGGTGCGCTTGTGATCGTTCATGTTGTGTGGGGCCATTCTTTTCACGTACGTGGCGGTTGCTGCCCAAAATTGGTGCTTGCCTTAGTACTACTCGGTGCGCCGCACCGCTGTGTGGCCGCATCACCCCGCAAGTGCAGGACACCCATGTCTGCTCAACAGCTGCAGCAGCTGCTGGCGGCCGTGGCGGAGGAGGAGGCAGCAGGGGGCAGCAACGACAGCACCTCTGGCGGCACTGCCTCCCCCACCTCTTCTTCCTCCTCCTCTACCTCAGGCTCACCCGTACCGTCTTTGCCCGGTGACTTTGCACTGCTCGCCGCTGTGCCGGCCCACCTGCGGCGCCGCACGTCAGGCGCACGGGGTGGGTTCGCAGGCGGGGAGCAGCCAGCGGCGGGGCACTTGGTGGAGCAGGTGGGGGTGGAGGGGGAAGAGGGGCTGTGGGAGCGGGCGGGTGATGAGGCACCAGCAGGGGGGGAGGAAGGAGCACAGGAGGCGGCGGAGGCGGCGGCGGAGGAGGTGCCAGAGTGGTTCACGGCTGGGTCTGAAGAGGAGGAAGAGGAAGAGAAGGAGGAGGGGCCAGGGCATCTGCCAGGCACGCACCTGCCTTCATTGCTCGCACCTGATCATGAGGCTCACGCTAGCGCTCCGCTCCTTCCCTACCCCGCCGCCGCCGCCGTCACCAGCACCAGGGATGGTGAGCAGTCCAGGGCTCAGCCTCCATCACCCGCCATCCCAGAGCCGCCACCACACCCAGCCTCTCCCCTGGAGGAGGGGTTGCACGCCCCCAGCGCTGGGTCCTCGGCCCCACCAGAGGAGTGGCTGTCCCACACAGGCGTGCCCCAGGTGGACGCACAGCCGCACCTGCAGTCACTGCACAAGCAGGTGCGCTGGGTTAGGATGGGATGGGATGAGGTGTGACAAACGAATTGCTGTGCCCGACACACGCACGCACACCTGCACACCGTGTCGCAGATGGTGCTGCATGGTGTGGTTGGCCGTGCGGCTGCGCTGGCGGGGGCCCTGGTGCACGCACGTCACGAGCGTCCCGACCGCGCCGTCACCCTGGCTGAGGCCGCACTCGACACGGCAGGCGTGGTGAGTATGAGGGTCGTGGCTGGGCGTGGCCATGATGCCTTGTGATGGCTACACTGCTCATACGACTGATGGTGCACTGTCCTCGCTCAGGTGGACTTGACCGACGCCGTCACCAGCGTGGTGGCCAACATTGGGGCAGCGGCCTCGACACCACCAGAGGCGTGCGACACCCTGCATGACTTGATGGCACAACACCTGCACCTGCACCAGCAGCGGGGTGGGATGGCGGCCAGCCCTGGCGCTCACTTGCCCACCCCCGCCACCACGCCCCTCACCACCACTATGACGTCGGCAGCAGAGCCGCACGTTGCCGCGCCAATCTCACCGCTCGAGCCCGCCGCCGCTGCCCCCGAGGCGCACCAAGGCGCCCCTCCCTCCTCTTCCCTGATGGCTGCGCTGCGTGCTGAGCTCACCAAGGACACTTCACCCTCTCTTGACCCATCACCACCACCGCCACCACCACTGCCGCTGCCACTTGCCACGCCCCCACCAGGCGACACTAGAACCCCGGCAGGCTCCTCCCCACGCAGCCCAGGCTCCCCCATCCGGCCCCTGCCCACCACACCCCTCCCCACCCTCACAGCCAGGGCGTGTGCTGGCCGCAGCATCTGGAGCGCCAACGCCCTGCTGCCGTCAGGGGGCGGACCACACGCCCACACGCCCTCCACCACGGCCACCACCTCGCCACCATGCGAGCCTGATGAGGGACGGGCCTGGGGCTTCCAGGTGCACGGCGGCACCAGCCACAGCCCACGTGGCCTGCTGCAGGAGGCGGAGGAGGAACAGCAGCAGCAGCAGGAGCGGCGGCGCCGGGGCAGCGTGGGGCCGGTGCGGAGCGAGGTGGAGGGAGAGCTGGAGGAGGAAGGTCACGAGGCGTGGCAAGGCGAGCCCGGCAGTGGTGGCGCCATCACACTGCCCCGCCTGCCCTCACGCCTGGGGTCCTGGCTGGGCGGCGTCTAGGGAGCGCAGGCGGACGTGTTGGCGGGCGCGAGCTGCGCTGACTGAGCTTGGGTGTGCATCACGTTGCTGTATGTTCAGGTTGCATTACTTGCTTGTGAATGTCTGCAACCAGCTGCTCCTGGATCGCTGGTGGGAGGTCTGCATGAGACTACGGCGAGAATCCTGCCGCGAGAATCCTGCCGGCGAACACGCTGATCCGCGAGCACAGGCACGGAAGCAGCGGCGAAGACACACTCGAAGGCGTGGATTTACCGTCTTCATCGTCTGCTCGTGTTGAGCGCGCATCGCCCACCCCGCGCGCGCGGCAATGTCGGCCAGCGTGGGCGCGACCGGCGTGCACAAGCGCCACTACCAGGCAAGACGCTATCTCAACCGCACTGTGTTGCTCCTGCCTCCTGCCCCAGTGCCTCAGTGGCCGCAGGCGCACCGTCGCATCACGTCCCCCGAATGTGCAGGACCAGGTGTACGTGCGCAATGAGGGGCTGGCCTTGCTGGACAAGCTCCACAAGGAGGCGCGCGACACGCTGCGGCACTATGAGATGGTCGCCACCATGCATCCCTTCGTCCCGCTGGGGCCCCTGCCCGCCACGGCCAAGCTCGGCGGCAAGGTGTTCGTGTTCCTGGTGGTGACGGACTGGGCGCTCTACGTGCTGGGAAAGGGCAACAGCACGCAGGACACGGACGGCGTGCTGCTCACGCTGCCCTGGCTGGAGGTCAGGGACATGGTGAGTCCGCCGATCCGTCCCGCCCGCATGTTGACTCCTTAGTGCGGTGCAATGGCACGAGGAGGCTGCACACCGTCCTTGATCATTCCCCGCAGTCGTTCACCACAATGGACAGCGACAAGGTGCTGCAGCCCATGGAGGGGCGCACGCTCAAGGCCGACGTCATCCGCATCTACCCACAGGTGCGCCCACCCACCCACACTGACAGTCATCAGCCCACAATAACCTCCAGCAGCACGGCATCTGTACTTACCTGATGCCCCCTGCCCGCACCACCATCAGGCCGACCCTGCCACCCTGCCCAGCGCCCTCAAGGCCAAGCTCAAGCGTGCCAGGCAGGCACTGGAGGCGGGGCTCCCCCCCTCAGACGCGGTGGCGGTGGCAGACGGGCAGTCCCTACAGCTCCTCAAGGACAGGACCCACCCTCACTCCACCCACACCACAGCACCAGCACCAGCAGCAACTCCTGCAGTGCAGCCCGTGCAGCCCGTCAAGCCTCAAGGCCCCTGGGACGCACCTGCCACTGGCACCTATCCCGCTCCAGGGCACCCCACCGCCACTGGCCCAGGCCAGCCACCCGCATCAGAGCCACCATCCAAGCCCTCTCCCAGCGCCAGCACTCCAGCCTTCAAGCCACAGGCAAACTACCTGCCCCCTCCTCCACCAATCCCTCCGCTCTCTCCAGTGGCGTACCCGTACCTCTACTCACAGCAACACCCCGTGCAGTACCAGCAGCAGCACCGCCACCTGCTGCCCCAGGCCAGGCCTGCTACACCCAACCCATGGCAGCAAGCGGCGGGACCAGCACCCTACCCCTTGCCCCACCAACAACACCAACAAACACCCCAGGCCATGCAGGTGCACCCACAGCAGCCGCAGCAGTATCAGCAGCAGTCTCCTTGGACCGCAGGCGCACTCATGCACCCACCCTCACATGGCGCAGGACGGGCCCGTCCCCTAGGGGAGGCCACTGAGCACGCATGGTACGCCCCCCAGCCACCAGGCCCCTGGCAGCAGCACCCCACACAGCACGCGGGCACCACCACCTGGCCTCCCCACGGCCATCAACAGCAGCAGCTCCCACCACAACCGCTCCCGTTTGTGCGGGTCAGCCCTGCGCAGCAGTATCAGCCCCTGCGCCTGGACCCATCCATGCAGGCGCACCTCCACCACCACCACCACCACCAGCAGGGTGTGAGCCACACCTCCCCCGCCCGCCCCGACCACCACCGCATGGAGGGCCGTGCAGCCTGGGCAGGCGCCACCACCTCCACCATGCCCCACCCACCCTCAACCATCAACCCAGAGCACCCCTGTGGTGACGTGTCCCTGCCACGCCCTCCCACCCCGTCAGTCCAGTGGGCGCAGGGCCCCCGAGGCTGCACCCCCTGGGCACCTCCCACCTGGTACCCACCCCCTCCCCCCGTGGACATGAGGGCACCCATGCTGCAGCCGGTGGGGCAGCCTTGCACAGAGGACCAGTGGCCCGAGTGCGACTGGGAGGGCGCGGCAAGGAGCACCACCGCCTCAAGCATCGTGGTGAGGTCTGCTGACTAATCCCTCAAGAGGAAGCAAGTGCTGCCACTGCGTACAGGCCTGAGCACATGCGCCTTGGTTGTGGTGCCGTGCCCTGGTGTGAGCCTGGCCACTCGCCGCCTCATGCATACGTGCAGTTGCGTGACTACGCCCTGACGGTCATCACCATTGAACGCAACACGCGCCTGGCACAACACATCCGCTCCGCATGGCTAGGGGCGCACATGCGCTTGAGCCTGGCCAAGGCAGCGCTGCCTGGTGAGCAATCGCTTTGGGGAGAGGGTCAGCAGGCAGGACGGAGGGCACAGTGCGTGGCAACACCTGACCACTAGCAACTGTGCTGCAGCATCACTCCATGGCCAGTTGCGCTGTATGTGGTGCGCATCCCTTGTCCCTCCACCGCCATGTTGCCTGCAGGTACTCCTCTGTGGTACATCCCTCCCCACATGCCCCTGGAGGCACTCCACAACCCGCCCAACGCGCACCTGCAGCCCCACCAGGCGCTGGGTGTCACGCTGCACAACGCTGTTGGCCAGGGCGGCAGCAGGGCGGTGCAGAGGGTGCTCTTCTATCTGGGCCTCACACACAGGTGGGCCGATGGAGCTAGTGGTTGGTGTTTGGGCCGCCAACGCTATGATGGCTTGCAGCGGGCGCAACAGCACTGTGCTGATCCCTGCCCCGCCCACACACAAGTGATCCCCGCAAACCCTAACGCATGCAGGTCCACCCTGGCATGCCCCCTGCCTCACGCCGACCTCCTGGTGCCCAGCCTCTTCCCTGGCACCCTCCTGCCCAAGGCAACACAACACCATCAGGACCTTCATCCGCAGCACCATGACTTTTCCTTCTACCCACAGCCCCCTCCACCCGCACCCGCCCAGCCTCAGGGCCCACCAGGCCGCACCAAGCCCGCCATCAAGCCCCTGGCCCTATCCTGTGGGTTGCACGGCCTGCGGGGCAGCAGTTGCTCTCCTTCTAGCAACCACCACCACCATGACCACCCAGTGCTACAAGGGGAGGACGCCCTCATCAGGTCGCTGGTGCAGCAACTGGCGGCGCACACGGAGCAGAGCGTCAGCTGCAGACAGGTGCGGTGGTGGGGGCACGCTGCCTTGCTGTGTGGACAGGTGGGTTGGGTTGTTTGCACGTGCCCATGTTCAATCAGCTTGCATCACTGAGTGCTGTCTGTCTGGCCCTGACCCTGACCCTGACCCTGTTGCCTCACCTCACCTCAGGTGGTTGAGATGTGGGAGCGGCTCGAGGCCGTGCTGACCCAGGGGTGCAGCCTGTGGGACGACACGGATGTGGCCATACTGCAGGTGAGGAGCAGTCCCGATCGCACCACCAAACCAGTCCTGCACTGTCATTGGACGTGCCTGGCGGCTGCACCAGATGTAACGCTTGGCATACAGCGGGAGCGTAAGGCACCGTGTGGCGGCAACACGGTGCCATCTATTGCTTGGCTCATGCTGTTCGTTGCTTCCCGCAGGACATGCTGCTGCACGTGGGTCTGGCCACTGGCCCCGTGGCGCACGCGCACAGCGCCGCCTTCTTCAAGAGCAAGGCGGTGCTGGCCTTCATCACCTCACGCCTCTACGCATGGTGCGGTGTGAGGAGCACCCCCGACAGTCACTGAGTGTGAGGAGCACCCCCGACAGT
>QAXK01000131.1:0-10501 GCA_004335735.1 Chlorella sp. KRBP
GCGCGGCGGCCAGGGCGTCGATCGCGTCGGTCCAGATCCGTTGGGCCACAGGGTCGCCCGCAGCGACCGCGGCCGAGACCGCTCGGGCATCCCCTTCGCGGCCGGCCGCGTGCCAGGCCCGTCCGATGGCCAGCGCCCCGGCGACCGCCTCGAGGCAGCCGCGGCGGCCGCAGCCGCAGCGCGGGCCGTCGGTGCGGACCCGCACGTGGCCGATCTCCCCGGTCCAGGCCGAGCCGCGCACGACCCGGCCGCGCGTCATGAGCGCCGCGGCCAGACCGGTGCCGAGGGGTACGAAGAGGACGTCGTCGACACCCGCGGCGGCCCCGGCGAGGTGCTCACCCAGCAGTCCGGCCCGGACGTCGTGCCCGAGGACGACCGGCGCCGCGACGTGCTCCGCGAGCTCGGCGCCGACGTCGAGGTCCCGCCAGCCGAGGTTGGCCGACCACACCGCCCGACAGCGCTCCTCGTCGACGACCCCGGGCACGACGAGGCCGACCCGCTCGACGACGGGCGCCGGGGTCCCCGCCGGCAGGTCCGCGGAGGCGAGCAGGGCGTCGAGGACGCCCGCCACGACCGGTCCGAGCCGGGTGCCGACGTCGCGCGGGGTCGGCGCGAGGTGGCGGGCCACGACGGCCCCGTCGCGCAGGGCGACCGCCTTCGTCCGGGTGCCGCCGACGTCGACCCCGACGCGCAGGCCGCCGGCCGTCACGGGGTGGCCACCGCGTCGCCGAGGCGCAGGTCGACCGCGGTGAGCGCCAGCCGGACGGCACCGGTCGCCACCGCCGAGTCGCCGAGGCCCGAGAGCAGCACGCGCGGCGGGTCCAGGGTGGTCCGCCCGAGCTCGGCGTGGACGGCCTCGGCGAGCGGCCGGCCGACCCGGCTCGTGCGACCCCCGAGGACGACGGTCCCGGGGTCGACCACGAGGACGAGGGCGGCGACGCCGGCGCAGAACCAGCCGACGACCCGCTCCACGGCCTCCGCCGCCTCGCGGCTGCCGGCGTCCGCGGCGCCCACGAGCGCGGCGAGCACGTCGGCGGGGTCGGTGCCGGCCAGCGCGTCGGCGACGAGCGGGTCGCGCGTCGCGAGGTCGGCGGCCAGGGCCCGGACGGCCAGGGTCGAGACCCGTCGCTCCAGCGGTCCGGGGGTGCCCTCCCGGGGCAGGGACTCCTCCGGCGTCGGCCGGTCCGGGTCGCGGAAGACGTCGACGAGACCGAGCTCCCCGGAGGCCATCGTCGCCCCGCGGTAGGGCGTCCCGTCGATGACGAGGCCGGTGCCGACCTGCTCGTCCCAGTGGACGAAGGCGAAGGTGTCGATGCCCCGCGCGACCCCGACGGTCCGTTCGGCGAGGGCCGCGAGGCGCACGTCGTTGTCGATGAGGACCGGGCACCCGAAGGCCTCGGCGACCCGCTCCGTGACGGGCACCGCGCTCCACCCGGGGATGTTCGAGGCGGTGCGGATGCGTCCCGTGGCGGAGTCGACGACGCCCGTGGTCCCGATGCCGATCGCCCACAGCCCGGTGGCGGAGGTGTCCTCGGCGACGAGGCTGCGCAGGGCGCCGAGCACCGCCTCGAGGACCTCGTCGGCGACGGCCGTCGTCGCCACCCTCACCTCGGTGAGCAGGGTCCCGCCGAGGTCGGCGAGCACGGCGTGCACCTCGTGGGCGCTCACCTGCACGCCTGCGACACAGCCCAGCTCGCGGCGGAAGCGCACCCGCTGGGCCGGGCGGCCGACCGCACCGTCGGGCCGCGAGGCGCTGCGCTCGACGAGGCCGAGGTCCACGAGGTCGTCGACGGACCGCGTCGTGGCCGGCCGCGACAGCGACGTCAGGGCCACGAGCTCGGCGAGGCTGACCGCCCCCTCGCTGCGCCGGAGGGCGTCGAGGAGCGCGGCGCGGTTCATGCCCCGCAGCACGTGGGGCCCCTTGGCCACCGGTGCGGTGTCGCTCACGAGGTTCCTCCCCCCGGGGTCTTGACGTGGGTGCGGTCGGCCACGATTATTTACGAATCATTCGTAACTGTCCATGGTGAGTTTCGACCACGGGCTCGAGGGCACGGCCGCCCCGCGCGACCGGCCCCCGTCCCGCCGGAGCGCCACGGGCGACCCACCTCGACCACCCGGACGCCGGGTGCCTGCGAGAGAGACGAGGACGTGACATGGGGAAGTCGACCAAGGCCGGGCTCGCGGTCGGGACGCTCGTCCCGGCGCTGCTGCTCGGCGCGTGCGGCGGAGGCTCCGGTGCGGGTGACGCCGCCGGCGACTCCGGCGGCGAGAAGGCCACGACCATCACGCTGATGGCGGCCGAGTACTCCAAGGACAACACCAAGGCGTTCTGGGACGCCTTCGCCAAGGAGTACAAGAGCAAGTACGGCTACACGCTGAACGTCAACGTCGTCAGCTGGGACAACATCGACCAGCAGTCCTCGACGATGATCCAGAACAACCAGCCGCCGGACATCCTCAACCTCAACGCGTACGCCAGCTACGCCAAGGACGGCCTGCTCTACAGCTCCGACGACGTGCTGCCGAGCGAGGTGAAGTCGGACATCCTCCCGACCTTCGTCAAGTACGGCACCTACGACGGCAAGTTCTACGGCTTCCCGGACCTCAGCAGCGCCCGCGCGCTCTTCTACAACACCGACCTCTTCAGCAAGGCCGGCATCACCGCGCCGCCGAAGACCTGGGCCGAGCTCGAGGCCGACGCGCAGAAGGTCAAGGCCACGGGCAACACCGGCTACGCGATGCCGCTCGGCCCGGAGGAGTCGCAGGGCGAGTTCTCGATGTGGCTGTTCAACAACGGCGGGGACTGGAAGACCGACGGGAAGTGGTCGATCAACTCCGACAAGAACGTCCAGACCCTGACGTTCCTCAAGAAGCTGGCCGACGCCGGGCTGACCCAGTCCAACCCGGCCCGCACCAACCGCGCCGACGCCTTCGACCTCTTCAAGTCCGGCAAGGTCGGCATGGTCGTCGGTTTCTCGCCGCTCGCGGGTGACCTCGACAAGGACGGCACCGTCAAGTACGCCGTCGCGCCGTTCCCGAGCAACGACGGCACCGAGAGCAAGACCTTCGGTGTCACCGACTACCTCATGGCCTTCAAGAAGAAGGGCAACCAGGACGCGGTCAAGGCCTTCTACGAGCTCTACTACTCGAAGGAGCAGATCAACACCTTCATCGAGAAGGAGGGCTTCCTCCCGGTGACGACCTCGGGCGTCGAGTACTTCCAGAAGGACGACAAGCTCAAGGTCTACCTCGACACCCTCCCGAACGCGCGGCTGACCCCGACCGACGACCCGACGTGGGACAAGGTCAAGCTCGCCGTCCAGCAGAACCTCGGTGGTGGCATCACGGGTGACCCGAAGGCCACCCTCGACAAGCTCCAGCAGACCGCAGAGTCCGAGAGCTGACCGACGTGACCACGACCGACGACGTCCAGGCGCCGTCGGCCCGCACGACCCCCGGAGGATCCCGCCCCAGGCGGCGGTCCTCCGGGGTCGGCCGGGTCAGCGCGCCGGTGGCGCTGCTCTGGCTCGCCCCCGCCATCGCCCTGATCATCGGGGTCGTCCTCTTCCCCGCGATCATGCTCTTCCGGGCCTCGCGCTCGGAGTACTCGATCACCGGGCTCTACAAGGGCAGCGCGGGGTGGGACAACTACGCGAAGGTCCTCAGCTACCCCGACCTCCCGGTCGTCCTGAAGAACACGGTCGTGTGGGTGGTCGTCGTCGTCGCGCTGACCATCGTCATCTCGCTGGCCCTGGCCCAGCTGCTCGTCAAGGACTTCCCGGGCCGGCGCTTCGTGCGCTGGGCGGTCATCGTGCCGTGGGCGGCCTCGCTCGTCATCACGAGCCAGCTCTTCGTCCTGCTCTACGACGACAACTACGGCCTGCTCAACCACGTCCTCGTGACCCTCGGGATCATCGACACCCCGATCTCGTTCCTCGGGGACGACCGCTTCACGATGGCCTCGATGATCGTCGTCGGCGTCTTCGTGTCGCTGCCGTTCACGATCTTCGTCTTCATCGCCGGGCTCAACGCGATCCCGGACGACGTCATGGAGGCCGCGGAGGTCGACGGCGCCTCACCGTGGCAGCGCTGGCGGCAGATCACCTTCCCGCTGCTGCGCCCCGCGATGCTCATCGCGACGGTGCTCAACACGATCTACGTGTTCAACAGCTTCCCGATCATCTACACGCTCAACGACCGCAACCCGGGCTTCGCCCACGACACGCTCATCACCTTCATGTACAAGCTCGCGTTCAAGAGCCAGGAGAAGGACGTCGGGATGTCGGCCGCGACGGGGATCATCAACGTGCTCATCATCCTGCTCGTCGTCCTCGTGTACCTCAAGGTCGTCAACTGGCGGGAGGAGACGAAGTGACCAGGACCCGTCGCCCCCGGCTCGTCGCGTTCACCGCGGCGGTCGTCGCGCTGGTGTTCCTCGCGCCGTACGTCGTCATGGTGCTCGACAGCTTCCGCACGAGCACCGACGTCAAGACCTCGCCGCCGTCGTTCCTGCCGCGGGTGTGGCAGTTCGACACCTACCTCACCGTCGTCACCGACGGCCGCTTCCCGCACTGGCTGCTCACCTCGCTCATCGTCTCGCTCGGGGCGACGGCCGTCGTCGTGCTCGTCGCGATCCCGGCGGCGTTCATGACCGCCCGGCACCGCTTCCCGGGTCGCGGGGTCTTCCTGCTCGTCGTGCTCATCACGCAGATGTTCGCGCCGACCTCGCTCGTCGTCGGGCTCTACCGCCAGTTCTTCGAGCTCAACATGATCAACACCTACGGCGCGCTGATCATCACGAACGCGGCCTTCAACCTGGCCTTCGCGATCTGGATCCTCCACGGCTTCTTCTCCTCGATCCCGCTCGAGGTCGAGGAGGCCGCCGCGCTCGACGGCGTCGGCCGGGTCGGGATGCTGCGCCGGATCATGCTGCCGCTGACGCTGCCCGGGCTCGTGACGGCGACGATCTTCACGTTCATCGCGGCGTGGAACGAGTACGTCGTCGCGCTGACCCTGATGATCGACGACGACAAGAAGCCGCTGACGGTGGGCTTCCGCTCCTACGTCACCGGCTACGAGCAGAACTGGGACCAGCTGTTCGCGGCGGCGGTCATCGCCGTCGTGCCGGTCGTCATCCTCTTCGCGCTCATCGAGAAGCACCTCGTCGGCGGCCTGACGGCCGGCTCCGTCAAGTAGTCAGCCCACTTCTTGCGAGTTCGCCCGCTCGACCCGCCTGTGACGCGGCGTGTCGGCGGCGGAACTCGCAAGAAGTCGGTCAGAGGGCGGGGAGGACGGTCGTCGCGACGACCCAGGTGGCCGCCGCACAGACCAGCGCGAAGGTCGTCAGCCAGAGCACCCGCGGCACCCCGGTCAGCTGCGCGAGGACGGCGGCATCGCTCGTCGACCGGTCCCGCGAGCCGGCGACCGCGCCGAGGTGGCGCCACGCCCCGACGACGAGCACGATGCCCGTGCCGACGAGCACCTGGGCGGCGAGGCGCTCCGACCCGGCCCACCACAGCCACCCGGTGAGGGCCCCGACGGCCACGACGACCACCGCGGTGAGGAGCGAGCGCGACCGGACCAGCGCCACGAGGAGCACGAGCACGACGACCGCGAGGACGACCGGACCCCAGCCGCGCACCGCGAGCCAGACCGCCGCCGCCCCGACGATGGCGGGCGCCGGGTAGCCGGCCCACGTGGTGGCCACCCGCCCGAACCCCCGTGCCGGACCGACCGTCACCGCGTGCCCGGACATGTCGCCGCGCAGGACGAACCCGGTGAAGCGGCGGCCGCAGAGGATGCCCACCCCGGCGTGACCGAGCTCGTGGACGAGGGTGACCGCGAGCCGCAGCACCCGCCAGACCGGTCCGACCCCCACGGCCACGAGCGCGGCGACGAGCACGACGAGCACCGGCCGGCCGTCGAGGGACACCTCGCCCACGGGGCGGAGGCGCTCCCAGATCTGCTCGACGTCCACGGGCACGGGACCGTAGCCGCCGCACCTGTGTGCCCGCCGGGCGGGACCCGGTAGCGTCGGCGGACGTGAAGGGGCTCGTCGACATCCACTGCCACGGCGCGGCCGGCCACGAGCTCGGCGGCACCACCGACGGCACCCGCACGGCCGCCGCGCACCACGCGGCGGCCGGCGTCGACCACCTCGTCGCCAGCCTCGTGTCCGCCCCCTTCGATGTGCTCGTCGAGGGCGTCCGCACCCTCGCGCCGCTCGTCGCCGAGGGCACGCTCGCCGGCATCCACCTCGAGGGCCCCTTCCTGGCCGAGGGCCGCCGCGGCGCGCACGACCCCGCCGCCCTCGCCGCACCGGACCCGGCCCTCGTCGAGCGGCTCGCCGAGGCCGCCGCGCTCGCCGGTGCCCCGGACGCCCTGCGGCACATGACCCTCGCTCCCGAGCTCCCGGGTGCCGACGCGCTCCTGCGCGCGCTCGTCGAGCACGGCATCCGGCCCTCGGTCGGGCACACCGAGGCCGATGCGGACCGTACGGCGCGCGTCCTCGCCGAGGTCGCCGACCGCCAGGGCGCGCCGGCCCTGGTCACCCACCTCTTCAACGGGATGCCCCCGCTGCACCACCGGGCGGGCGGTCCGGTGGCCGCCGCGCTCGCCGCCGCCGCGCGGGGCGAGGCGGTCGTCGAGCTCATCGCCGACGGCGTGCACGTGGCGCCCGAGGTGGTCCGGATGGTCTTCGAGACCGTCGGGCCCGGGTCGGTCGCCCTCGTCTCGGACGCGATGGCCGCCACCGGTCTCGGTGACGGCCGCTACCGCCTCGGCAGCCTCGAGGTCGACGTCACCGACGGGACCGCTCGCACCGTCGACACCGGGTCGATCGCCGGTGGCACCTCCACGCTCGCCGACTGCGTGCGCTGGTGCCTCGAGGTCGTCGGGCTGCCCGAGGCCGACGTGCTCACCGCGGCCTCCGTCACCCCGGCCCGCGCCCTGGGCCTCCGGCCGCCCCCGACACCCTGACCGCGCGGGCGCGGCGGGCGCCGGTCCGGCCCGCACCACCGCCGCCTCGTGCCTACAGTGGGGCATGGAGTCGCTGCCGCTCTTCCCCCTCGGCGGGGTGCTGCTGCCCGGGGCCCGGATGCCCCTGCAGCTTTTCGAGCCGCGCTACCTCGAGCTCGCGCAGCAGCTGGCCCGCGAGCCGGAGGAGGAGCGTCGCTTCGGCATCGTGCGCATCCGGCACGGTCACGAGGTCGGCGACGGCGCGGCCCGTGACCTCCAGGAGATCGGCTGCGAGGCCAGGGTCGACGCGATGGCCCTGGCCCGCGGGGACGCCGGCACGGTCGTGCACCTCGTGGCGCGCGGTGCGCGGCGGTTCCGCCTCGAGGCCCTCGACGACACCGCGGGCACCTCGTTCCTCACCGGCTCGGTGACCTGGCTCGACGAGCCGGCCGTCGACGACGACCCCGAGGTGGCCCGCCTCGTCGAGCGGGTCCTCACCGCGCACGCCACCTACCTGCGGACCCTCGGGGCCACGACCGACGCCGTCGAGGCCGCACCGCGCGACGTCGCCTACCGGGTCGCGGAGCGGATGGTCCTCGAGCCCACCGACCGCCAGCGCGTCCTCGACGGTGCCGACGCGCCCACTCGGCTGCGCACCGTGCTCTCCCTGCTCGGGCGCGAGACCGCCATCGTCGACCGGTTCGGCGCCCTCCCGACCCCGACCGACCTCGGCGGCGCGTCGCTCAACTGAGCCTCGGTAGGGTGCCGCGCATGGACCTCGCCCGCCTCCAGGAGGTCATCGAGCGCACCTACGGCGAGCGCGACCGGGCCCGCGGGGTGCCGAGCACCGTCGCCTGGCTCGCCGAGGAGGTCGGTGAGCTGGCCCAGGCGGTCCGCAAGGGGACGCAGGCCGAGCGCGAGCACGAGTTCGCCGACGTCGTCGCGTGGGTCGCCTCGTTGGCCAACCAGACCGGCGTCGACCTCTCCGCCGCCGTCGCGCGCTACGCCGAGGGCTGCCCGCGCTGCGGCGACTCGCCCTGCACCTGCCCCTGAGGGGACGCCCGGCCCGGTGGTCAGCCGGTCGGCAGGGTGCGGGCCAGCCAGGCCTCGGTCCGCGCCCAGGCGTCGGCGCTCGCCGCGGGGTGGTGGTTGACGAAGTCTTCGTTGTCGAAGGCGTGGTCGGCGCCGGGATAGGTGACGACCTCGACGGGCCCACCGGCCGTGACGCTGTCCCGGATCCGCTCGACGACGTCCATCGGGAGGTAGGCGTCGGACTCGCCGAAGACGTGCAGCGAGGGGGTCGACACCGACGGCACGGCCTCGACGAGGTTCGGCAGGGCGGACCCGTAGAAGGAGACGAGGGTGTCCGCCGGCTCGTCGGCCACCACCGCGTAGCCGAGCCCGCCGCCGAAGCAGAACCCGACGACCCCGACCCCGCCGGTGACCTCCGGGAGCCCGCGCAGGCTGTGCAGTGCCGCCACCGCGTCCGCGACGGCCGCGTCCCAGTCCAGCCGGCCGAGCAGCGCCATCGCCTCGGTGAGCATGTCCGGGCCGTTGGGGACGGCGGTGGTGCCGAGCCGCCAGAAGACCTCCGGGGCGAGGACGACGTAGCCGAGGGCGGCCAGGTCCTCGGCGCGGCGCTCGATGTACGGGCTGATGCCGAAGATCTCCTGGAGGAGCAGGACCCCGGGTCCGGTCCCGGCGGGGGGCAGCCAACGGTGGGCGGGCATCGAGCCGCCCTCGGTCCGCACGTCGATCAGGTCGCTCATCGCGCCAGTATGCCCCCGGCTTCGGGCTGCCCGACGGCAGCGGACCGGGGTGGGCCGGCGGCGCATTGGTGATGATTTGCCGATCGGCGAGCGCTGGCCGCTTCCTGCACATTTACTGGCCGGAACCGGACACTCGACAACCGGGTGCGACGTGGGTCCGGGGGTCGAGGGAAGGTGTCGACATGCGCTCCAAAGACGCTGTGCCACAGCGCTGGTCGTATGCCTGATGATCAGGATCGAAGGGTCCCGGCGCCCGTCGAGTCCAACGTTGTCATGGCGCCCGCCGTGGGACGGCCCCTGAATTCGTCGAACGAGGAGACATTTGTCCCGGCCGCTCGCGACATTCCTCCGGCCGTCGGGTAAAGCGCAGGCAAAGAATTCGGTGAACGCTGGAAAAGGGCAATCCGATGTGATGTGTTGGTGCGAAGTCCGCACGAGACCACGGCCGAGGGGAGGCGCAGCGATGAGCACGTCAGCGATGCTGCGAGTTCCCCTGCGGCTGCTCCTCTCCCTCGCGTTCGTCGCCGTGTGCTGGTTCCTCCTGGCGCCCGGGCAGGCCCACGCCGAGGAGCCGGCCACCGGCTCCGGAGGCCTGCTGGGCCAGGTCGCGCGCGGCCTCGGCACCGAGGTCCTCGAGCCGGTGACGCGCACCGCGACGGGCGCGACCGAGGCGGTCGCCGGGACGGTCGGGGAGACCCTCGAGACCACGTCGCAGGTGGTCACCGGCACGACGAAGGCGGTGGCCGACACCACGGACACCGTGGTGCAGAAGACGCCCGCCGCCCCCGTCGCCCCCGTCGTGCGGGACACGACGAAGACCGTCGACCGGGTGGTCCGCAGCACGACGACCACGACCCGGGCTGTCGTGGACACGACGACCGACGAGGTCTCGGCGACGGTCGTCGACACCACGAAGCTGCTCTCCGACACCGTGGCCGACGTGACCGGCATCGCCGACGGCGTCCTCGCCGAGGTCGTCGGGACCGTCGACGGCGTCCTGGCGCCGGTCGTCGGCGAGACCGTGCCGCCGGTGGTCGACGCCCCGGTCGGCGCGACCCCGACCACCGAGACCCCGGCCGTCGGTGGCTCGGCCGCCGAGCGCGCGACCTCCGTCGCGGCGCAGGAGGCCGGCGCCGCCGCGTCGGCGACCGCCGGCCCCGCCCCGACGATGCGCCCCACGTCCGGCCCGTCCGCCGCGGCCGCCGTCGCCCGGGGCCTCACCGCCGTCGTCGTCGACACCGTCGCCCCCGAGCTGCCGGCCTTCCCCGGCCCGCTCCAGCCCCTGTCCTCCGTCGTCTGCCTCGCGGCGGCCGGTGCCCTCGCGGGCTCCGGTGCGCGCGCGCTGGGTGGCGGCGCGGCCGCGGTGCTGCCCCGCACCCCCACCGTCCCGGTCGGCGCCCCCGGTGCCGTCCGCGAGACCCCCGAGTGGCCGGCCCTCCAGCCCGCCCTCGTCCCGGGCTCCAGCCCTGGGTGATCCGGTCCCTGCGTCCACCTCGCGGACGCTCGGCACGACCCCACGTCCGCGTGGGCTCCACGGAACATCCAGGAAAGGAAGCACGACCATGCACGCATACATGCGCAGAGGGCTCCAGGTGGCCCTCCTCGTGGGAGGCGGCGTCCTGTTCGCCAGTCCCGCGTTCGCCGACGACACGACGTCCGGCTCGGACGGCCTCCTCGGGGGCAACCAGGTCCTGACCCGGGTCACCGCCCCGGTGACGGTCGGCGGCAACGCGGTCTCCGTCATCGGGGACTCACACTCGCAGAAGGCGTCGACC
>QAXK01000132.1:0-14415 GCA_004335735.1 Chlorella sp. KRBP
CTGCTGCTGATGCTGCTGCGCTGCGCCACGAGCCTACGCCATGCAACACTGAACCTGCCCCTGTGACATCCGTCCATGCCATCCCTGCCCCGCCTGCCATATGGACGCGATTGGCGGTCCAAATCTGGCCCCTGTGGCTGTTCGCCTGCTGCTGCTGCTGCTGCTGCTGATTCGCCTTCAGCCCAGGTATCAAGCATCTCCTGCACCCACTCATCTCGCATGTCATCCTGCATATCATCCTGCATGGCTTTCTTCAGGCAGTCATGCATCAAACCCTCAACACTGACCTCGTCCATTGGGTCCCCGTTTGCTGCGTCATCCCCTGCCCCTCCCGCTGCTGCGGCTGCAGCGGCAGCAGCCGTTGATTGTTGCTGCCCACGCTGAGTAGGCCTACCCTTGACACCCTGCTGCCTGGGTTGCCCCGTGCCACCAGCCGCAGCTGCTGCCGCTGCTGATGCTGCTGCTGCTGCTGCCGCTGATGCTGGTGCTGCTGCTGCCCCACCTGTTTGTGCACTACCCTGCTGGCTGCTGGAGGTGCCTAGTGCAGGCGCACCTGCACCCAGCGAACCTCCTGCTGCTGCTGTTGGTGAGCTAGGGCCAGACATAACAGTATCCACCGCTGCTGGCGCGAACTGAATGTCCGGTACGGCTGCTGCTGCTGCTGCTGCGTTGCCAGCTGCCTGCATCACTGTGCTCACACCTGCTGCTGCATCTGCGTCCTCTGGGGTACGTTCGTACACAACACACTCATAGTCCCGCACAACGCCCCAGCCGATGCCCAAGTGTAGTGCAAAGCGCTGCAGCTTGGGGCAAGCCGCAAACAGCCGCTGCGCCTGCTCTGGCAGCTGTGCTGGCAGGACAAGCGTGTGCCCCGGGCTGCCCTGTATGTGCAGCTCTATGCAGGACACCTGCAAAGACAGCACACAGGCAACACATGGCATGTTATGGCATGGCAGTGCAGGTCAAGATGGGGGCTGAGGTCGCCTGTTGCGCCAGCAGATCCCTCGCACAGCTCACACTGCTTCAGTGCCTGATGCAGGTCCTGCGCAAGTAGTCAAAGTCATGAGTAAAACACATTTCAACCACTGCCTGGCGTCACTCCTGTGGCAGCACACCCCGCAACCCCACTTGCCACCGACACACACCACCAGCCGCACTCTGGTGCTAAGCGTGTAGGACAGCCCTGCCCGTCCGCGCACCTGCTGCAGCTTGCACAGGTGGCTGAGCCAGGGGTCCAGCCCCTGCTGCAGCCACGCCTCAGCTGAGGTGACACGCAGGCCAAACTCCAGTGTGTGCAGTGCTGACAGGAACGACACATAGACCAGGCCGGATGCTGAGGCCAGGGTGCAGTGTGTAAGGCGCAGGGACTGCAGGGAGCGCATGGACGCCATCCAGGGGAACACTGCAGGACACGAGTGAGCATGGCAGAGTGAAACACGGGGCGGGTTTTCACAGAGCCGGGACAGGGAGTGGCGAATTGGTCATGGGGGGCGCCCTCGGATCTCAACATCTGAACACATGCATGCCTGCAGGCCTGCAGTATTTGTTCCTTGCATGCTGCTAAACCCAAACCTTAACCCCGCTGGGCCGGTACAGGGCACACATGCGGGACCAGGGCCTCACCATCACTGTCGAGCTCAGGCAGCTGTGCTGCACTGCCTGAGTTCCAGGAGAGCCGGCCATCCAGCTGCAGCTTTTCTGCCTTGTACCTGCACACACCACACACGTCACAGCAGGGGCGTCAGCTGCTGGCAGGTGCTGTGCACACACCACACACGTCACAGCACAAGGGCGTCAGCTGCTGGCAGATGCTGTGCACACCACAACGTCAGCACAGGGGCATCAGCTGCTGGCAGATGCTGCGGGCAGGTGCTGCTGGCTGTCTTTTGGGCGCATAGCAATGGCTGTGGCTTGCACCCATCTGCCCCAGCTGTCTCTGTTGAACGGCTCACTGTCAAACCAATACGACACTCACAGATCCCATCCACTGCTCAGGTGCCCATCACATGCCACTGACCTGCTTAAGAGCCATAGGAGGTCATTGATGAGTGACCACTGGGCCCCGGCAGGCAGCCACAGGTGCCAGTTGTGCACATTCCTGAAGCGCTTTGCCAGCTGCTCCAGCTGGCACAGCAGCAGCTCGTAGCAGCCCGGCAGGCACATCTCGCAGCGCACGACGTCGTTGGCGAGCTGGCTGGCCCATGTTCTGCACACCCGCGCTGCTGCATCCAGCTCTCCAGGTCCCAGCTGGTCCCGCAGGACCTGCAGGCCACCCAGCAACAGTTTGCATGTGTCACAGCTTACTCAAGACATGCAGCACAAGAAGAGTGCGTAAACTGACATGCGTACGCATGTTGAAAGACGCAAGGGTGGCTTGTGGGCTCCGTCCAGTGCCCACATGCCACACCCCACCTTAGCAAGGTCTGTTGACCAGGCTGGCTTGTTTTACTGTCCCATCTGCTTGCCTCCTTGTTTTCGCACAGCTGACACAGTCAGATGTGACTTGGAACTGTTACTTGGTGTGATATGGACTCATGGAATGTCATACACGTGTGAAGCTGGGCCCTTCAGTTGGCATCTCATGCATGGCATTATTGCGCAGGCTGGACAGGCACTGCTGGGGAGCGGTTGATGGTGTTCAGGAGGCAGACCTACCTGAAGGAGTGGTTGAATGAGTACCTGGAATTGTTTGCCTGAACCTGCGAGAGCAGCAGGGGCGGGTGAGTCCCCGACAGCTGACATGACCCAGCCAAGACTGACAACAGCAGCAGCAATTGGCACACCTGCAGCGTTAACTGCAGCTGCTTCAAAATCCATGTCATCTGTTTTGATGTCCATTCTGCTTACAACGGCCTATCTCAAGCCAGTGTGGACATGGACGGTGGTTCCGACGCTGTGGAGTGCATTCCAAGGCTATGGCCTTGTTGGCCGCTTGCTTTGCATGTCACAACCAGAAGACATCATCGTAAGTCCAGCAGTAAACCAAACGCCATGTAACTTGTTCAAGAGTTCGGGCTTGGCCAGGGCAGGGCTGGTGCAAGGAAATAACACCCTCTATCGAGGCACACCCAGCGGCCCAGCAACGCTCTCAAGAGTGAACTAAACCTCACATAACCCCCGTTGATAAACTGCGAGGACCCCAACGTATCAGGCCGACATTCAAGCTAGTAGTGATCTGAGCTCGGCCTGTCTGTGTGTCTGCAGCGCGTCAGCCGCTTCTTGTTGTTTGTCAAGTTAGCAAGCTGCTGTCTTGGGTAGCGTGTGCAGCAGCTCAGCTGCGACCGCCCTGGGCAGCAGCAGCAGTCCACCCCTGCTGTGAACTGTAGCAGTATGGATGGCCCATCTGCAGCTCGCCCAGCAGGCAGCTTGGGGCCCAGGCTTGCGGGCAGGCTGACAGCAGAACTCATCAACCGCAGCCCGCAGTACATGAACTGTGTGCGGTGCTATGAGATCGATCTGAGAGGTGAAGGCACATGATCATAGTTGCTGCTGTTGTTGCCCCAGCTCACTATGGCTCTGACACTGCTGATCACTTTTGTTTGACAGGCAACAAGATCGGGGCAATAGAGAACTTGGGAGTGACGCAGGTGTGTTGCTACTGACTCCGATAAATGGCCTTGTATTGTCAGGTCAGCAGGCCGCCAGAAGCAGCTTGCTATGCAGCACTATCTGGCTCCACAGCTGCACTTCTGAACAATGTCCGCATGCAGGGAGCACACGTTCACACATATTGCTGTCTTACAAGCTGCTGATCCAGACTGTCTTGCATCTGTGTACATCTGCCGTGTGCCCCACAGGATCAGTTTGACAGCATAGACCTGTCGGACAACGCCATTGTGCGATTGGAGGGCTTCCCTCGCCTGCCTCGCTTGAAAGTGCTGCTGCTCAACAACAACCGTATTGCGAAGATTGCACGCAACTTAGAAGGTGGGTTGACAGCAATGTCTGGTCCCAAAGGCTTTTGGAGCCACCTATTGCAGCAGTGCCTTGGCGCCCACCAACAGGCCCACGCGCTCTGGGCGTATTCAATCAGAGCCATCACAGCATGACGTGAGCAGCGGTCCTATGCATAGGTGTGTGTGTCAAAGCGTTGAGGACAATCAGTAGGCTCGCATCCGCAAGGTCTGCATCTGTGCACGCTGGCTGATGGTCTGCCAGGGGCCTTGATTGACGTCTGCTCCCTCCCCTGCATATCGTGTGTGTGCAGCTGCTATCCGCAACCTGGAGACGCTGGTGCTCACCAACAACAAAATAGCGGACGTCAAGGTGAGTGCGCGCAAGCAGTAAGCGACTGCCATCACTGGTTGTGATTGTGGGGCTGCCTCAGCTTAGGAGAGGTTGGCAGTGGCTCCAAAAGCAGCAGGACTTGCGTACCCAGATGCCAGCCTGGCAAAACTGACCCTAGATCAGCTGGGAGCCTGGGTGAAGGCTGCAGTGCATAGTGCTACTTGCATGGCCCAGTCTTTGCACATGTCTGTGCCATCGCGACGGTGTTCACACCACCAGATATATACTGATGTGTGGTTCAGCAGTCCTTGCCTCGTTGAGCTGCTGCGTGGCAGCACCTGTGTGTCAGCCCCTGTGCACCCTGCACGCAACATGCAGTGATTGCCACCTGCTCACCACACCCACTGGTGTTGTCCCCGCAGGACCTGGACTCGCTGTCAACCCTGCCCCACCTCACCACACTGTGCCTCCTGGGCAACCCTGTGGCGCTCAAGAAGGAGTACAGGTGGGCCCGCAGTACAACGCAGTACAGGGCAGCAGCCGTGGACCGCAGTACAGCTGTGTACCGGCCACCAGGCAGTACATACTGGCGCGCAACTGCTGTGTGCTTCTGCACCGCAGGAGCTGGCATGTTTGTGTGGGGAGTACCAGAGTTTGCGCACTTTCTTGCCTGGCTCCTTTGGCGATCAATCTCTGTGCTGTGCTGTGCTGTGCTGTGCTGTGCTGTGCTGTGCTGTGCTGCAGGCTGTATGCCATCAGCCGGTGTCCTCACCTCAAGGTCTTGGACTGGAAGAAGGTCAAGCAGAAGGTGTGTGGAGATGCAGTGTTTACAGAAAGGATTGGTGCCGCTTGGTGATTGCTTGCGATGCCTCTTCTTGTCGTTGCTACTGGGGACATGTTGCGCCTGCTGCAGGACTGGGGTGGGCTGCTTTGGGTTGGTGTGATCTGCTTTGCCATGTGGTGGGCTCTGTTGTCATGCAAAGCAGCTTTGGATTGCACACAGCTCGGTCACTGCTTGTCTGCGCGTGCTTTGTCCAGCCTTTCACTGTCTCTCTGTTCTCGGTGCTGCCTACGCTGCTGTAGGAGCGCGACGAGGCCGTCAAGGTGTACGGCACAGTGGAGCAGCAGCAGCAGCAGCACGCAGACAACACCTTTGAGCCTGGAGAGGGTCTGCCAGAGGCAGCCGCAGAGGGGGCAGCAGACGGCGCAGCAGCTGATGAGGCTGCAGCAGCAAAGCCCACAGCAGCACCAACAGCAGAGCAGCTGACTGCAATCAAAGCGGCTGTGGCAAATGCACAGACCTTGGAGGACGCCTGGCGGCTTGAGCAGGCACTCAAGGCGGGCACCATGCCGTCTGAGTTGGCGCAGAGGGAGGAGCAGCAGCAGCAGCAACAGCAGCAGGACGGGGCAGCGGCCATGGATGAAGGCTGAAAAAGCATACGGTGCATCCATGGGTTTCTCGTCGTGTAAGGGCTTACTGTGGTGTTGGCCAGGACAGAATCCGCCATGGGCAAAAAAACAGGGGTGGGTTGTGTTGGGGTGGGTAGCGAGCAGGGGGTGGGAGGACGGTGGCTTAAAACGCATCATTCGAGTTCAGCGGAATAACTGGATGTAGAGGTGCTCAGTCAGTGCAGTTGTGCCTAGCTCAGCTGAGCTGTCAGCAAGTTCACTATTGATCAAGTGACAACAGGGCACAAAGTATAGTCCACGTCTATGTCAGGTGCAGCGCAGTGCCACCAGAAGTAACGCTTGCGCACCAAGTTGAGGGCCAGGTGACAGTTTCGTCGGGTGGCTTCTTGATCGCCATCCAAGGCATGCACATGGCTATGGCAGCGAGCCAAGCCCGCCTGCCTTCCTTCAGTCACAAAAAATCCTCCAATCCCCCCCTGCATGCAGCAACATGGCTTCGTCACTCCCAGTCAGGCGCAAATGCAGGCACAGGTTGCTCTGACACTGCTGTTGCCACAACAGCTGCTGCTCCAGCTCCCACAGACGAGCATTTCATGAGGCTGGCGCTGGAGCAAGCTCAAACAGCTTCTGACCAAGGAGAAGTACCGATAGGAGCAGTACTTGTCATCAACTCAGAGGTGGTAGCGGCAGCTTACAACTTGACTGAGACCAAGCAGAACCCACTCTGTCATGCTGAGCTGCTCTGCATCTCAGCTGCAGCAAAGGAGCAGCTGGCCTGGCGCCTGCATCAAGCCACTCTGTACAGCACTATCGAGCCCTGCCCGATGTGTGCTGGCGCTGTCCTGCAAGCTAGGTTGGCTAGGCTTGTTTATGGCGCCAGGCAGCCACGGATCGGTGCCGATGGCAGCTGGGTAGCCATGTTCCCACAGCAGCAGGAGACACAGCAGCAGCAGCAGCAGCAGCAGCATCCTGAGCAGAACCAGTCTCACCAACAATCATCTCATGAACAGCCAGTGAGGCGGAGAACTGCAGAGCAGGCGCAGCCTTTCCAGCAGTCAACGGTGTCTGATGGAAGCCATGGACAGGGGCCATCATCCATGAACCAGCCTGTAGATCCCCACCATGACCACCACCACCACCAGCAGCAGCAGCAGCAAGCCGCCGAGCAGATTGCGCAACAGCTGCAGCATCATGAAGTGCCAGAGCAGCAGGATGCTGGGGAGACAGGGGAGCAGCAACAGCAGCCCCTGCAGCCGGCGGGCCCCCACCCCTTCCACCCAGGTATCCAGGTGACGCGCGGTGTGTTGGCAATTGAGTGCGCAGCCTTGATGAAAGCCTTCTTCCGCAAGCGCCGTGAACAGCAGAAGACTGCAGCAGCAGCAGCAGCAGCGGCTGCGGTTCCGGCGGTTGCTGAGAATGCCGGCCAAGAGCAGTGCACAAAGCAGCACGGCGGCCTGCATCATCATCAGCAGCAGCAGCTTCACTACGCATCAGCAGGACAGGCAGGGGTGCCTGCTGCAGCAGCCACGCCAACGGCGCTTGGTGACAGCTGTGTGGTTGCAGGCGCAGCTGCTGGCAGCAGCCCTGGTGGGGTGAGGGTGGACACCGACGCAGCCCTGTGGCTCAGCAGCAGCTCATGCGATTCTACTGAGGATGAGCCCTAGTTTGTAACTGACACTGCTGACACATGGTAACACTGGCAGTGCTGGCACGCTGTGGTCTGGTCTGCAGCTGACCTGGTGCAGAGGGTGCAAGGAACATGTTCTGCACAGAAACATTGCAACGTCGCCGTTGTTGAGCCTGCGACTTTGGCAAGCGCGCATGACTGAGGGACAGGCCAACAGCATATCATGCCAGGTGGGAGGAGCACACAGGAAGCAAGGCACATCTGTTAGACTCGGTCTGTTGCCACACGCGGTTGGTTACAGCACCACAGGCACAGCAGAGACTGCTGACAGAGCCCACATGGCAGCTGCACCGCTGGTGCCCAGCACCACTTGCGACCATACAGGTGCACAACAGCGCTACTGATGTGCAGATCAAACCATACACTGTATGCATTGAACGCACAGCGAGCAGATACCAGAAGCACACCACAATGCACTGGGGTCAAGCCAGCCACGGGTACTTTGGGTCGTATGAAGCAGCAAGAAGCCGCAGACTCATGCTAATGCATGGCGTTGAGCGCCATGTCCTAACCAGGCGGAACTGCCAGGTGTATGCAAAGATTCCGACCTATGCATCACAAGCATGCCATCTGCTGGGCTCTGCAAGACACACATGCCATTCACCAGCCATACTCAAGCGTAAAAAGCCACGACACAGACTCAGCGGCTGCCACTGCACTCAACCGCCCGCAAAGCAACTTGCCGGTCGGCAACACCTAGGCCAGAGCCGAGCCTGCAGCTGCCAGCAACGTAATCAACAGCAGCCCAGCTAGCTAGGAGGGCAGTGGCCATGCGACAGAAGCCACATCCCTATAGCACACACATAAAAACCCCACCCAGGACAGTATAGAAGTTGCACGCATGGCATCCCCATGTAAGCGTCCATGTGGTGCCACAGGAAAAGTACTAAAACCAGGTGCCTGTGAATCCATAGCTGTGGCCGTTGTGCCACAGGACACAACCAAGGGTACCTTGGCGCCCTTGTTTGTGTCACGGCGTGCCGCACTTGCAAGGCCTTGGGGCAGCACAGCACAGCCATGCGCCGACAACAACTAAGCCCTACTGCAGGGCTTAGGCTGGCACACCTCGTCAAGTCGATTAGTCAGGTACTAACAGACGTACAGTGCCTCATGCCATGATGGCCTGGCAGCACATTCAACATGCTGCCCTAGTCGCCCACAGCATCCCCTACAGCTGGCAAGTGTGCACGGACCCAGGCACACTCGGCTGTGCTTGCGAGCTGATCTGCAAACATGGCTGAAACATGCGTACATCCTGCTGCCAACCTCCCCCTTGTGTTGCGGGCTATGCACCGGGTGAACAGCCAGCACCCTCAGCCCAGTACATCACTAGATCAGGTCCTCGAAGAACAGTCAAGCCACACACCAATCAACAGCTCATGCAAGCAGCCCATGCAAGCGGAGCTGCTTGCATGAGCTGCGGCCATACGCCAGACACCATCGCCCTCAGATCGCCGACACACCCTGCTGAGATACTCTCAAGGCCTTGTCAGGCCTGGGGCTCATGCTGCAAGCTGCTGAGCCCCAAGCCATGCCACACTGCTCCCTTCTGAGCCAGCCAACCTGCGTCGGCGGCTGGCTATGGCCACAGCCCCCGAGGCACACACTCCCTGCTGCTCAGTCAGTGACCGTCACAGACTTGGCCAGGTTGCGTGGCTGGTCCACGTTGTGGCCGCGCAGGACTGTGATGTGGTAGGACAGCAGCTGCAGGGGGACGATGTTCAGCACGGGCTGCAGCGCCTCGACTGTACCAGGCACCTGCACGGCAGGATGCAACAGTGGCACATGTGCACAGGCGGCGACGTACACACATGCTCAGCAGGACCCTGCCGGGCCACTTGTTGCATGCGGGTCCCATGCACAACAGTGTGCCACACATGTGGATCAGAGGCGCCGATGCTTGCACCGAACCCTGCTGCAGGCTGCTGCTCATGGCCATAGCTGCCTGGACATTGCACCAATGCCTGATGCGGGGAAAAGGCAGCCAGGCCACGATGTGTCTTCCGCTTGCAACACCACACAACATGAACACGTCGCGCAGCAGGCGCTCACCTCGATCAGCCTGCAGTCGTGGCCCTCAACGTACTGCCGCATGTTCTCGTCGCCCTCAGTGGCCAGGATCACGAGGCGGGCGTTGCGCGCCAGCAGCTGCTGGATGACGCTCTCCATCTTGTTATACATGCTGTCCCGCGTGGCGATCACCACGATGGGCAGGTGCTCATCCACCAGAGCCAGGGGGCCGTGCTTCATCTCACCCGCCAGGATGCCTTCGCTGTGGATCAGGGCCACCTCCTTGCACTGTGTGTATGTTGACACGGGAAGTGTGGGGGGTGGGGGGGGGAGGAGAGAGACACAGGACGATACACATTAAGAGGATTGCAGACGGATGAGAGTGCTGTGGGAGCGGCACAGGGGCTGCAGGCAGACTCCGCACCCAGAGCACAGGCCACTGAATGACGCAGAAACCATGACTGGGGACCAAGCAGGGCATGCACGGCTGGTGAATGCCTCATGGTCATGACCTGAGAAGCACAGCAAAATGCACAGCAGAGCTGCCTCTTTGGTGGCTGCACAACAGAAATTGCGGCTGCAATCAGCTGCAATTGCAATACTGCTGCATCCCCTCGCTCAGGTACGGCGGAAGGGAGAGGGCTGCTTTGTTTGGCAGCAGCGTTGCTGCTGTCCCCTCGCCCAAGCCCACCTTGAGGGCCGCCTCCAGGGCTGTTGCGTAGTTGTTGCCGCGCGCAAAGAACATGAGGCTGTTGGAGTCCTTCAGCTGCTTCGCCAGCTCCAGCATAGCCACGTCTTGCTTCTGCAGGGGCACAACAGCAAGCAGGCACAGCAAGGCAAACTGGGCTCGATCCTGTTGCATGTATGAACGATGCGACAGCCACGCATGCTGCATGTACCCGTTGCTGCGGCGAGCATTTGGCTGCATTGCACAGCAGGTTCAGGGGCACGGCGCCCTGCTGGTCGCCTGCCTGCCTGCGTGGGCGCTGTCCCGCACCTGCATGAAGCTCCTCATCTTGTCTGACAGCTTGCCGAGCTCGTCGATGATCTCGTCGCAGCGCTCCCGCTTGCTGAGGGAGTCCTCCGCCAGGGCCAGGGCCATCATAGTGATGCAGATGATCTGGGGGTGTGGGGTTGGGGGGTTGGATGCGAGGGTGGAGGGGTTGATCAGGGTTGTGGTCCTGGGGTGCTGCAATCACACTTGCCTAGGCAATGTCGATCAATTCCGGTTCACTGGTAGAACCCATATGACGTTATGTATGGTGTGAGTGTGAAACGAAAGTATAAGCTGCTGCTTCTCTTGCACGCACACCGGAACCCAGACAACATTGGCAGATGCAATGCTGCCCACACTGCTGGGTGATGGCGGCACTAGAAGCAGGTGCTCACGTTCTACTACAACACTGGCAGCAGCACAGACATGCCATGGCCACAACGTTGTAGCGCACACGGCAGTCCTGCGAGGCACCCACCTGGCTTGTGTACGCCTTGGTTGATGCCACACCAATCTCATAGCCGGCATTCTGGTGGACACCACAGTGTGTGGCGCGACTGATGGCTGAGCCCACAGTGTTGGTGATGCCGACACACAGCGCACCACGGGCCTATGGGCAGGACAGAGAAGGGTGGGCAGGGCTGGGGCAGGTGCTAAGGTGCAAGCGACAACTGCCAAGCAGTAGCAAACGACCCATCACCACATGCATTGCTGACATCACGCAGACCCACCTTGGCATACTCCAGGGCCCGCAGTGTGTCCGCTGTCTCTCCACTCTGGCTCACAAACACACACGTGTCATCCCTGGACAACACAAAGACACCAGACGCAGCAGCAGCAGCATGTCAGTGCGCAGCTGATCAAGACACCGATTGGAATAGCATCAGGGCGCAGCCGAGCAAGATGCCAATATTTCCCAACTGCAAAGACACCCACTGCACGCACTGCTGCTGTCGACGGGCGGCAGCGCGGCCTGGCAGCAGCTGGTGAGCGGTTGCAGAAGCGACCATCGTACCTGAAGATTGGGCAGCGCCTGTCCAGCAGATCACTGGCCAGCTCCAGCACGACAGGCACCTCCACCATCTCCTCAATCTGGGTTGAGGGGTATTTGTTCCAAATGACAGGCAGGGCAAATACATGTCTACTATGCATTAGGCACACTGAACCAGCCTGCTAGACAGCCCACACTGATACAATGTCGTGGCAGGAGGACTGTTGGTGATGTTGCCCAGATGCCAGTTTGCACAACTGCCTCAACGACAGGCGCAGGAGACGCCAATAGTTCAGCTCGGGCGGGCAAGCAGCTCACCGTCTGGCGTGCTGCCAGGGAGGCATGGTAGCTGGTGCCGCATGCGACAAACATGATGCGGCGGCTGCGGCGGATGATCTCGCGCGTCTCAACCAGGCCACCCAGACGAATGCGGTAGCCGTCAGCCTGCATGAAGGACAGACATGCGCAGCACGCCAAGTGTGTTTACGCATGCGTAAGCGATGGTCAGGCACACACTGTCGCACGCAGGTTGCCACCAATACTTGCATCAACAGCCAGCTCATGCCCGCATCCTGTCCTGCTGCTGTGGATCTTTGCGCTCAGCTGTGCAGGGCGAGCTGAGGACTGTACTTATCTGGCTACGCATCAGGGACAGGCCTGACAACCCCATCACATGATGTGCACAGCCCATGTGCACACCTACACCTACACACACTCACCACTGCCTTCTCAAAGCGCACACGCCCCCTCATGGTCTGCAGGATGGACTCTGGCTGCTCGTGGATCTCCTTCTGCATGTAGTGGTCATACCCACCCTGCACCGCACATCCAACAGCAGCAGACACAAGCACAGGTGTCGACCTGCACACCCGATATGGCTCATGGCTGTCTGGTGCATGGGCACCCTTGGGAACTTCACACATGTGTGTGCTTTCTGGCGCTGCCGAGCGGCTGCTGGCTGCGGCTTTTGATTGAACCTGTGCAACACTGCAGTGACAAAGGTCACTGGTCAGTGGTTCCTGCACAAAAACCTCTTCAGCGCTACCTCCAAGACACAACACAGCGCCGAAGGTGCACTGCACATGCAGGAGTGGGGTTCAAGTACCCCACCTTCATGATTGAGTCGACCTCCATCTCCAGCAGCTGCAGGCGCCTGGGCACTGCTGTCTCCACGTCTGCCTGTGCCGTGTTGTAGATGCCGTAGCCGCCACCCACGACGTGCAGCACGTCATTGTCCTCCAGCACAATCACCCTGCAGGAGCAGCACACAGGGTGTCGCTCGCCTTGCTGAAACCACAGCCTTACGCAGCTCATGTGTGCCACTGTGCAGCACTACCCACACACCATTCGCGTCCGGCAGCATGCGTCGTACGCTGCTGTTGCCAGCTGCCCTACCTCTTGGTGTGCTCGATGACAGCGCTGGCATCACTGGCCACCCATGCCTCCAGGGGCCCCTTCCAGTGGCTGGCGTCGTACTGGTCACGCAGGCGTGTGATACTGGCGGACCTGCACATTCACACACACAGCAGGCAGCAGGAATATGTGTTAGATGTTGGAAACTCAACATGGGCCAGCAGCAAGGCTCTTGGCAATCCTGAACACAGCACACAATAACGGTGTTTCGGGACATCTGACGACTAGCATCAGGCCAAACTGCGCCATCGCCGAGGAACCATGGGGAGGAGCTTGGGACCAGGGTACCATGGAAAGGGGCCACGCATGTCTGCAGCTTTGCAACAGGGCCAGCAGCAACAGAGCAGGAGTGTGCCACTGTTGCCGGCACCGTCACACAACCAGGGCAAGCACTGCCTGCAGGAGGGCGGGCTGAGCATTGGGCAACGCACACGACACGACTGCCACACACAACGCAACTGCACCTGGCGCCCAGCCCGCCACCACTCTTCTTGCCGGTGCCCTCCTTGATGCCGACAATCATGGGTGAGCCGCGCTTAGCTGCGACCATCTCCCCGGGGTAGTGGCGGGACTTGATCAGCAGGGCGTAGGCACCCTCCAGCTTCTTCATCACCTCCATCACAAGCTGCAGTGGCGACAGCAGCACACACAACAGACAGCAGCTTGTTCGGCTTGATGATCTACATGGCACAGGCCTTGCACCAAGGGTAAAGATGCGGTGTCTTGAGCATGGCTCGCACGTGCCCTATGGGCTTTGCCCAAACACCAGCAGCACACAGCTGAGGGGGTTTCAAGGCGGCATGCAGGCCAGATGTGTGTGATTCGCTGCACTGACCTTGGGGAACGGCAGCCTCTCGCCCTCCCAGTTGTCATACGCAAACTTGAGCAGTTTGGGGATGACCTCTGTGTCAGTCTCAGAGATGAACTGGGCGCCATTCTTGATCTGGGGGCAGCACAGCAAGCAAACGTGTCGGCAGCGTTGCAGCGCAGGATTCTAGGCATGGGGTTGTGCAGACCGTCCGGCAGCGACCAGTGTGCAGAGTCTGACTGCAACACACCATGAGCGGACATCTTCACTATGATGCAGCTGCCTGGGCAGCTTATGTCGCATGGGCCAGCTGCATGCAGCTGAGCCCAACAGACAACGTCGGCCATCAGGAAGAAGCTGCTACTGTCCAGCAAGGCACGCTGGTCAACCGCAAACCCGCCATTCAGGCCTGCTGTTGACATTTGCTTGCTGGCCTGGCCTGGCCCACAGCCTTGGCCCAGCTGGCACAGCCAAGCTGAGGATGCATGGGCTACTTACTAGGATATCCTTGAGGGCCTGGTAGTTTGTGATGATGCCGTTGTGCACCACCACAAAGTCGCCGCTGGGGTCAGACACGTGAGGGTGGCTGTTGTGTGCTGACGGCTGCCCGTGTGTGGCCCAGCGGGTGTGTGAGATGGCCACGTGGTGGCGGTACACCCTTGTGGGGTCCAGGCCCTGCATGAAGAGGTGTACAGAAAGCAGGCCGCAATGACAATACCAATGAGAACAAGACTTCATGTACGCCACTGGGTCGGGTTACAGCTGGCTGCATCCAGGTCGGGTGCACACAACAGAGCCAACTCCTTGCTGGCATCCCTGTTTATGGGGAGTGTGTGTTACACGTGAGCACGTTCGCCAAAACAAGAGTGGCATTA
>QAXK01000134.1:0-21153 GCA_004335735.1 Chlorella sp. KRBP
GCCAGTGCACGTTGCTTGTGTCGCACACCGCGCGGCCACGATTCATGCGCTCACTTATTTGTGCTATTGTGCTGTGCTCTTCGTCCTGCCAGGTGGCACGGGCTGCCCTCGCTTTGATGCGCTGGTCATCGACGAGGCGGCACAGGCGCTGGAGCCCGCCACCATCATCCCCTTCACGCTGCTACACCCCCACGCAAAGGTGAGCAGCACAGGCGCTGGAGCCCGCCACCATCATCCCCTTCACGCTGCTGCACCCCCACGCAAAGGTGAGCGGCTCTTGATCACCAGTTTGGTTGGGTGCCTCACGCAGCTGGGACGAGGTGTGTCAGATGTCCCGCAGCTCCAGGTCACCGGCAACAACGCATGGAAAAGCAGGGAGAATCTCCATTTTCAGACACGAGAGGGATGGGAGCATCTGGTGATTTAACGTGCACTGGCGTGAACTTTGCTTGTCGAGGCCTGCCTGGCGATCTCTTGTGACGGCTGCAGCATCATGACACGTTATCGAAACGCCATGCAATGATAATGATCTGGTCATGCTTTGTCATTCTGTTCACTCATGTGCAGGTGGTCCTGGTGGGCGACCCCAAGCAGCTGCCCCCCACGGTGCTCTCTCAGGCCGCCGAGGTGGCCCAGCTGTCGCAGTCGCTGTTTGAACGGCTGTACCGCGCCGGCGTGGCAGTCAACATGCTGACCGAGCAGTACCGCATGCACCCCGCCATCAGCAGGCGAGTGAGATGACTCACCATTATCATCACTGCATGGCGTTCACGACAGGTGTCATGATGCTGCAGCCGCCGTCACAAAGGATCGCCAGGCAGACCTCGCCAAGCAAAGTTCACGCCACGTGGCACATTGCCTGTCTGAAGCTGAGGCGAGTGAGGCTCCTCCCTCTCGTGTTCTGGCTCTTCCGCTCACTGCTGCATATGGCTGCAGCAGCATATCAACTGAGCTGAGCTCCTCACAAGCGCACACACGCACAGCAAGCCAAACCGCAAGCATCCCGGACACGCAGCAATTGCTGAAGCAACATGCGGCCACTCGCACCCACATGTTCTGTTTGGCCTGTCTGTATGTGGCACTCAGGGACAGGCCACATACAGGTGGCACTGGCCACAATCGGCCTGTCTGTGGCACAGGCAGGTCCATTGTAAGCCCCTCCCCCACACCCACTGCGCAGGTTCCCATCTGACTATTTCTACGACCGTTCCTTGCTGGATGGCGTGAGCCTCATGGCCAGGGCGGCGCCGCACCACGCCATTGCAAAGTGTTTTGGCCCCATGGTGGTGTGGGACCTGGCCGACAGCAAGGAGGGACGGGGCGGAAGAGGAGGAGGAGGAGGGGCTGGGAAGGGGTCGCTGGACAACCGGCAGGAGGCGGACTTTGCTGTGGCGCTCTACAGAGGTGCGTCCACGGGAGTGCACACAGCGGTGGCTTCTTGAGAGGCACGTTGCTGTGGTGCGTTGCACATTGCTGTTGTTGGCGCTCTACAGAGGTGCGTTGTTGGGACAGGCTTGAATTTGCACCTCGGCACTTCCGTGTTACTGCCCTGTGAGCTGATGGGCTAACTAACACACCTCAAGTGCGTGACAAGGACAGCGTGACATCCATGACAGCGTGACACCGTAGTGGGAGCCCTTTCTAATGTCACCATGCCTTGCCCCATCACGCCACCGCAGTGCTGTGCGAGCGCCTGCCCACCTTTTCCGGCACCGTGGCCGTACTGACGCCGTACCGCGCCCAAATCAGCCTGCTGCGGGACGCCTTCCGCCCCCACATGCCCCGAGACCCTAACCTAGGGCTTTCCCAGGCCAGCCAGGCGGCAGGCGGCTCTTTCTCGCAGCAGCAGCAGCAGCAGAGGAGGCGGGTGGAGGGGCAAGGGGCGGCGGTGTCGTCGTCGCAGCAGCACAGCGGTGGGGCGCAGGGAGGTGGGCCGTCGGTCAAGATTGAGTTTTCCACGGTGGACGGTTACCAGGTGGGTGCGTGCTACCAGGCGGGCGGTTAACCGCGTGGTTGAGTTCTCCTAACACTTCTCCTCCTCGTCATCATCAGCAGCCAACAGCAGTGCAGAAGTGCTGCGCTTTGAAGCAGGGAGGAAGCCGTGTCTTCCCCAAGGTTCGTTCATGATTCGCTTTTGCTCAACGTCCCGTTCGTGTGCTTGCCGCCTGGCGCAACGTGTTGTGCGCGTGTGCGTGCAGGGCCGTGAGGCGGACGTCGTCATCTTCAGCTGCGTGCGCGCCAGCGTGCCCTCACCCGACGGCGGGGGCGCTGGCACTGGTGCGGGTGCGGGTGGCGGTGAAGCGGGCAAGGGGCAGCGGGTTGGCAATGGTCTGGGCTTTCTCAACGACGTCAGGTGGGTGGCTTCCCGCACACTTGTGCTCTGTTCGCATGGCGTTGCCTGCTTGCCAGCATGCCTGCCGACTGCTTGCTGGCCTTTCTGCCTTGCCTTCCTGCATGTGCTTACGGCGCGCTACCGTGTCCTGGTGTGCTCTGCGCAGGTGCATGACTGTCGCGCACACTGCCTGCCTGCCTGTTCTTAGCGTGCTGCTGCTGCTCCCTTTTCTTGTTGCCACGCAGGCGCATGAATGTGGCGCTGACGCGCGCGCGTCAGTCCCTGTGGGTGGTGGGCCACGCCGCCACGCTCCAGGGCAGCGCACCGTGGGCGGCCCTGCTCAAGCACGCCTCCAGCCAGGAGGTGCTCATCAAGGTGCAGGTGAGCGGTACAGTGTGTGTGTGTGTGCAGCGTGCAAATGAGGCGAACGGGACAGGTCGCTGAGTGGCGTCAGGATGGGAGGGGTGGAGATGAGTGGCCACAGGAGTGGTTGAGGTTCATCAAGGGGCAGGTGAGGAACAAGTGGGGCAGGCTGCCATCCAGTTGCTCTGAGACGCGTGCGTGTGTGTGTAGCTTGCAAACGGGGCAGGTGAGGAACAAGTGGGGCAGACTGCCATCCAGTTGCTCCGAGACGCGTGCGTGTGTGTGTAGCTTGCAAACAGGGCGTCAGGCCGCATCAACCAAGGCAGCACAGAGCGTGTTTTTCTGTAGGCAAGGAGCGGAAAAGCGACGATGTTGTGTGGGGAAGCTAGGTGGGGAGTAGGCACACCCCGCACAACCTGTGGCAAAGCAAGGAGCGTGCCGGCGACGCTGGCCAATCTGCAGTGCTCACGTCATGCGTGCTGCTCCCGCGCACTCGACCTGCCTGCAGGATGCTGTGCTCACGTCACGCGTCCTGATCCCGCGCACTCGACCTGCCTGCAGGGACGTGGGCAGCGTGAGCTGAGTGACGGCATCCGCAAGGAGATCCTCCGCAGCACCCCTAGGCTCGGGCACGCTGCGCACGCTGTGCACGCTGCGCCACCCACGCTGCAGCGCAGCCACTCCAACCCCTACGGCACCACGGGCTCTGCTACCCCACTCAACACCAGCGCTTCAGCTGCGGCTGGTAGTTCCAAGGCTGCAGGTGCTGGTGGCGGTGGAGGTGGTGGTGGTGGAGGTGGTGGTGGTGGTGGTGCCAAGGCGGGTGATGCAGCAGCAGGTGGTGGTGGTGGCGCCAAGGCGAATGCTGCTGCAGCGGGCGCCGGCCCTCCGGTGCCCAGGCCACAGGGCCTTAAGCTCTTCCGCAGCGCATCAGCCAAGGCAACTGGGGCGGGAGGCGGCGGTGGGGAAGGCGCGGGAGCGGGTAAAGGAGGAGCAGGAGGTGGAGGAGGAGGAGCAGGAGGAGAGAAAGGAGCACAGCAGTCCGCTGGCCTCTCCACCACGCTCATCCCACTCGGACGACGCGCATCGTCAGGATTAGTCGCGGCGGCCGCGGCAGAAGCACGGGCCGAGCCTCCACCGCCCCAAGCCGCCAAGGCACCAGCGTCGAGGCCCGCCGTGCACGCGCACGCCGGCCACTCGGGCGCAAACAAGCGGCCTGCGCCTGACGCTCTGGAAGAGGAGGGGGGCGGGGCAGGCAGGGCCGCCCACGCAAAGCGGCACCGGGACGACGCGCCAAGGGCCAACACAATCGCAGGCGGAAAGGCTGGACAGGAACTGCAACCGCAACTGCTGCCTGCAGCACCGCCACCGCCGCCGCCGCCACCACCGCCTCTCCCGCCTTCACCACCATTCGTGCCCCCTCTGCCGGCATCGCCTCCTCCGTCCTTGCCTCTAGACCCTCTACTGGATTCCCCACGTGGGCCTGCACTGCCACCGCCTCCTCCACCGCTGCCGCCACCTCCGCCGCTGCTGCCACCGTCGTCATCAGGCGGCCCCTCCACAGCAGCCGCTGGCGCTGGCACTGGTGCACCAGGACGGATCGGCGCTGAGGGCAGAGATGGTGTGAGGGGCGAGCAGCGGGGACAGGACCGCGATGTGGACCGGGAGCGAGAGCGCTCGCGTCAGCGGCATGACGAGCGGCGGAGTCGTGGTGGTGGAGGCGAGCGTGGAGGGGAGGAGGAGTCGGGTGGAGAGGCAGCGAGGCACAAGCGGCAGCGCACCGACGCGGCCGATCGTGGAGGTGAAGGGACGGGGACGGGTCGCGAGCCCTCTCGCCCCAGATTGGAGGAGAGGAGGAGCTCGGGTGGGGGTGGGAGTGGTGAGGGTTGGGACGATGGGCGCAACTGGCGAGGGGAGCGTCAACACGGGGACCCTGCGCACCACGGGCGGGAACGAATCACGAGGGAGGAGCATCGGGGCGATGAGCAGCGCCGGCGCGAGCGGAGGAGGGACAGGAGCACGAGTAGCGAGCGGCGCCGGCGGCGATCGCGGGAGGATCGCGAGAGGGAGCGGCAAGGGTCGGGACAGCTGCGGGAGTCAGGGCGCAGTGAGTGGGACCATGCGGGCATGCGTGAAGGCCACAGGCGCAGCCCCGGTGGCGGTGGGGACAGGAGGGCGCCTGCGTCGCCCAGCAAGCGTCGCGAGCCGGACGGCCAGAGAGATCGAGGCGAAGAGGGTGGTGAGAGGGATCGCGGAGCGCGGCATAGGACCGACGGAGGCTCGACCGCAGCGCACGACCCGGGCGGTGCGGCGATGGCGACGGCTCCTCGGCCTCGCGCAGAGGGTGGCGCCGAGGGCAATCGCCCTGACCCGGCTCCAACCACCGCACACCGCGACAACGCTCACCGGCTTGCTGTGGCTCAGCCCAGAGCACAGCCGCCCGCAGCGCAGCAGCCCGCAGCAGCACCAGCCCCTCACGCACAACGTGATGGTGGCACACACGCGCCACCACCTGCCCCTGCCACTGGCAAGCCGCAGCAGCAACGGGTGCCGTACGGCGTCGGCAAAATGGGCCTCAACAACGGCACGCCCACACGCGGGAGGGCGCCTGCTACAGCTATAGCAGCAGCTGTGCAAGCGCCTGCCAGTGCGCATGCACCAGCAGCAGCACCAGCAGGGGCGCAAGGCAGCGGCGGTGGCGCAGGGCGCGGGCGCGTGATGCCTGCCTTCATGCTCCCGCCTGAGCTTGCCGCCAAGGCCCGTGCGCCGCTGGCGGATGGACGTGGGCCCGGCGGCAGGGCCGGCGGGAGTAGCGCTGGGGGTCAGCAAGGAGGAGCGGGAGGTGGGCCGCAGATGAGCGAGCAGCAGCGCAAGCTGCTGCAGCACATGCAGGCGTTGAAGCAGCAGAAGCAGCAGCAGCAGCAGCAGGGCAACAACCCGCGGTAGATTTTGGTAGATGCAGCTAGCTCTAGAACTCAACCGTCCGCATGAAGATATTCTTTCCTGACGCCACCGGGGGGATGGATTTGCAAGTGTCCTGCTTAGGCGCCCGATCGCCAACCACCGCTGCCAGACCCCAATCAGATCCGTGCGCAAGAGGGGAGAAAGCCAGACGCCTTCAGCATGTCGGCACTGCAGTCAGGAGGCCCGAGCGGCGTGGACAGCCTGGTCGTGCGGGTGTTCCTCGTCTGCGCCATCGGGTCCGCTTTCCTCCTTGGACGCCTTACATCGTCGTGGGGAGCGCAGCAGCCAGCGGCGAGCGTGGCACCACTCCACGATGGATCGCTGAGGCAGCCCTTGGCCAGCGGAGGAGGCGATGGTGGCACTCTGCCGGGTGCTAGCGAGCGTCCCTGGCACGTCCAGAGCTACACAGGGCGCGGAGCCTACGTGGAGCCGGGACAAGAGCACCTTGTGATTCTTGCTCAGCAGGACAAGGTCCAGGTGCGTGGGGCAGCGGAGTGTGGGGTGCGCCTTGCGGCCCGCGCTTTTTCAAGCGCAGGATGGCAACGCTCATCCGCTCGCTCGCGTGCGCAGGTGACGGACAAGATCACCAAGCACACGTACCACACGCTCTACAGCGCCCTCTGGGACATGGCTCCAGGTGCTGTTCACGAGCGAGCGCGGATCTGCCGCAAGCGTGTGCGCACGCCCCATGGCTGGCTGGCTTGGGGCTGGCCTGCAGCCCTGCACAACGTTCGCATTACAGCTCAAGTCAAGAGTCTCCTGGTGCACCTCTTGTGCAGTGCCGCCACGAGCATCCTTGCTGAGAGGTCGCATTCCGCACCCTCCTGCCCTGCCACCCACCCACACAGGGCGCACGCGCGTGCGCAAGCTAATGGAGATCGGGCTTGGCTGCAAGATGTACGAGGGCGCCGCCGTGGGCGCCAGCGCGCGGCTGTGGAAACGTTACTTTCCGCATGCCTCCGAGGTGCGCCCGGTTGGTTGTGCATACCTCTCCAGCCACGCCCCCGCGAAGGCACCATGCGTGCTGTGCAGTGTGTGTGTGGGCCACACGCACTATGGGGCAGATTACGACCCTGCCTCTGCGCACTTTCAGGCCCCCGTGTCGCAATCACAGGTTTCGTTTTCTTGCTGCATCTTCGTGCCCCTGACTTGCGATGTGTGGCCGCGCAGGTTTGGTTTGCAGAGTACAACGCAGAGTGCATCAAGGCGCGGCAGGTGGAGCTGCAGCGTATGGGCATCAAGGTGGTGGTGGGTGACCAGGAGGACCCAGAGGTGCTCAACAGGTGAGAGGGGAGTGGGGACAGGGGCGGGGTGCAGGCACATGGAGCAGCAGGAGGAGCAGGGTGTCAGGAGGAGCACGAGCTGCAGTGAGAGAGGCAGGTAGAAGAGGATAAGAGGAGGCTACGGAGTGTGTGTGTGTGTGCGCGCTTGCAAACTGGGTGGCCCAGCCGCGGTAATCAAGGCGGAGTATGCCGTGGGTGGCTTTGCAAATGATCGCGGCGCCACGTCAGTGACTGTCCGTGCTTGAGATGCGCTGTGCAGTTGGGTCAAGGAGACTGGCGGAGACTTTGATGTCATCATTGATGACGGAGGGCACCAGAACGCACAGGTGGGCATTCATCGACGGTAGTCACGCGCTCGGTGCAGCGTGCCAGCAACGACTGCGTGTCAGCATGGAAATTTGGGATTGGGCAGGGTTGCGCTGTCCGTCCGCCCAGCAACAACTGGCAGCCAAGCAGCAGCAGATGGCAGCTTCCACGCGCGCTGTGTGCTGGCTGGTTGGCGCCTGCCCGCCTTCCTGCCGCAGCCAGCTGTGTGCTCTTCCCACGCAAAGCACTCACTCGCCCGGTGCCTGCCTGCCTGCCCACTGAATTACGTAGCAATGGCAGAGCTTCGTGCACCTCTTCCCAAAGGCGCTTCGCCCCGGCGGCGTCTACATCATGGAAGACATCAACGCCTCGCACCGCTTGGGGTGTGACCCCGACAACGAGCGCTGCGAGGTGGTGATCGACCACCTACTGGCATGGATGGACCAGATTGTCATGCGCAACTGCACCAAGATCTGGTGGGTGTGGGAGGGCTGCCGCTTCACGTTCTGCGTAAGAGACGGAAAGCCGCCTAGAGACTGGGACAGCTGCACAGTCACTGAGTGACTGCAAGGAGGCACGCACTGGCAGCCCAGGCCATCAGACCGTCCACTTTACTGCAGCCCTGGTCCGCACTTGGCACGGCTCGCAACCCTGTGTGCACATGCTACTGTGCCACATGGGCACGAGCTAAGCAGTTCCTCATGCCTCCTGCACGCCTCGCAACACGCTGCGCTCGTCATCATTATCTCACTTGTGATTGCAGGGACCTCAAGCCCAAGCTCAGGCCCAGCTAAGCAGTTCCTCATGCCTCCTGCGTGCCTCTCAACACGCTCGTCATCTCACTTGTGATTGCAGGGACCTCAAGCCCAAGCTCAGGCCCAGCTAAGCAGTTGCTCATGCCTCCTGCACGCCTCGCCAACACGCTGCGCTCACCTCACTTGTGATTGCAGGGACCTCAAGCCCAAGCTCAGGCCCAGCTAAGCAGTTGCTCATGCCTCCTGCACGCCTCGCAACACGCTGCGCTCGTCATCACTATCTCACTTGTGATTGCAGGGACCTCAAGCCCAAGCTCAGGCCTGCCAAGAAGTTCCTCATGCCCCCTGGCATCCGTATGATCCAATGTTCTGCCGAGGTGTGCGCCATCTATAAGTGAGTAGGTGGCTCGCTTGCAGTGCGCAGGGCTGGCAGGGTGCCATTGTGTCACTGGTGGGATAAGAGGGCGCGCACTGTGTGGTGCCACGACAGCATCAGTGCCCTAATGGCAGTGCTGCTGCGACGCTGAACACCGAATGGCGGGGGGCGTACGCAGTCGAAGCAGCACAGGCATCAAAGCAGCACACAGCAACCAACACGATGTGCTGCCCAACCTGCGCTGCTTGCAGGTGCTTTGAGAACGACCCCACTTGCTACTATCCCGGCTGCGTCAACATGGAGCAAGCAGCCAACACTCCCTGGAACGCCACCATTTACCCCACGGACGAGTGAGCGACGGCGAACACCCCATGGAACGACGACACCCTATTGGACAAACAGTGGCCTCATCCCGTGGGCCAGTCTCAAGTGACTGCTCGGCGTGGGTGCAGCCACCATCTATCCCAACGCCGCGTGATGAGCCCCCTGCTGTGGCGTGGCAGGCAATCGGTAACCTGTACAGCCTTGGACCTTAACAAGTCGTCAGATGGTCACAGCCGCAACGAAGCGTGATGGCGGTTGTGTGGATGCTTCGGTTGGACCTGTTGCGCAGCAACGCTGAGCAGCAGCGCGAGCGTCCACGCGCAAGATTGGTGCGGGATGCTTGCTGACACGTTTTGGGAAGCTGAGATTCCCGGCACAGTTGCGCACAGTGTGACATGACAGCTTGTTCCAGCAGCAGTTGCCAACCACCACGCAGTATGTGCGAGCGCCTGGCCCCTGTCATGAAGGATTGTGTGTGCATTGTGAGTCAGATAGCTAGCTGGCGGGCGCACAGACGCACGACCTGACAACTGCTCAGCCCAATTCTTTTTCGAGGTTATCGGCAGGCGCGCGCGGCGACCCTAATTTGCTTCCCTGCAGCTGGCTGCATGTTTGCACGTGATGGCAAATGCAAGAAGATGATACCGTGGCGTATGTGTATCAACGTGCAGCTGCAGCGGTCCCCGTGTGGCGGGTGTCTGCCGACCCGGCGTAGTGCCTGGCGCGGGGGCCAGGTCTGTCTCCGAACGCTTCGGTCCCTCTGTTTCCTTGCCGGTTGCATATTTGAATGGCGGCGGGAAGCAGAAGAGCATCAGGCATCGTGGCGGCGTATACATATCAACAGCATGTGCGTGGCAGCACCTCAGTCAGCACTGGGCCGCCCGCAAGGTGCCCACACCTTGCTAGGCTATGGGTGGTGCGCTCGCTTCGCCATGCCTCCCAGCAGTGCCGCAGCAACCAGATCACCGCCCAGTGCGGGATGTGCGTCCGTGATGGCGGACAAAGTGCACAGCCGTGGCTCCCCTGATTCATTCAGGTGGAGCACCAGGAGGGACGGAAAGCGCACAGGAGCTCTGCTCTGGGCTGGTGCCTAATCTGGCCCGCTGACTAATCCTGGCGCCTGCTGACTCTCGGTGCCCTGACGTGGCTGTCGACTGCCAATATGCCAGTGGGACACAGAGAAGCCGCACGCCGCCGGTGATGAGGGAGGAGACAAGCCAGCCTAGCGAGGCTGTAAAGTGAGGCGCAGCCTGTAAGCTAGCTAGAAGCGGCCACCGCTGGCGCTGCAGATGCCAGGTTCTGTTGGCAAAAGGTCTGGAGCAGCGGCACCATCCTGGCAGAGACGTTTGGCATCCTGCACATTGCACCCGAGCAAGCGAGTCACGGCTTGTCAGAGGTGGAAAGAGGGTCTGGACTGCCAGTGCGTGCTCACGGAGTGGCTTCCGCACTGCAAGCGGCCTTCCCTCCACACTGCAAGCAGCTTCCCTGTTGCTGCTTGCCTGAGAGCAAGCAGCTCCCTGAGCTCCCTGAGGTTCCTGCGGGTGCGCGTGGCTGGTCACGATGCTAAGCTCTACTCGACGCCCTGCTGCCCCCTGCAGCTACGGCCACGGCTCGTACTCACGCGTAGGTGATGAGCCCGTAGAACACTGGCGCCCCCTCGGTGCCCTCCACTCTGCACAGGGCGACGCCCTCACTCGTCTCCGGAGAGCCTCCCATGGTGCGCCCGTACACCAGAGGCGGGTGGTGCCGGTGCACCTGCAATACATCAAGTAGGCCCCGCATGGGCAGCTGTTGTCTGATGGAGAGGCTGTGCGTGGGTGCAGCAGGCGCCGGAATCTTCGCTGCGCACGCCCCACAAGAGCGCGCCCGCCCACCGCCGTGTGCCCACCTCGTAGCGCTTGCCCTGCAGTATGAGGCCCTGCTTGATGGCCTCGTCGCGGTCATTGAACATGGCCGCAAGCGGCTTGAGCTCTGCCGTGTCCACCTGGGGAGGTGGGGGGTGGGAGAGCAAGCGGCAGCCTCACACCACGCATGAGCGTGAATTCATTGCTGTCGCGGGCGCGTTAGTGCGCGTGATTGCACCAGCCGCGCTCTGATCGCGTGGGCTCTGCGTTGCCTCTCGCCAGCCTCTCCCCCTCCCCAGAGCACAAGAGACTCGCCTGGAAGTTGCTTGCGAGCACGTTGTCCTGCGAGTCGAACACCAAGAAGAGCGCCGCGTCCTTGAGCAGCGTGCGCGACGCCTCCAGCAGCTTGCTCGTGTCTGGTTGCGCCATTCCTGCTCTTGCTTGCTGTGCTGCTGCTTGCTGTGCTGCTCTAATTAGAGATTCAACAGTGGTGCCCTCCTTGACTTGTGTGTTGCGCGGGTGGACGGGGGGCGACCCCTGTGACCGCGGCGGGCGCGCTGCGTGCTGTTCGGTTTGAATTGCTGCGCCAGCTGCCAGCAGGTAGTGGCACACTGCGTCCACACTGCGTCCACCAGCGTCCCATCAAGCCAAACGACCATGCGGTTGCAGACGCGTCTCCCTGACAGGCAATCGCAAATAGTGCGCAAACTTCAGCAGGAGCAGCAGGAGCACGTCACTAAAGAGGGACAGCCTCAGATTGAGCAAGGATGCAGGCGTGGCGATCAAGGGCCCCGCCTAATCACCCAGGCAAATGTTGCGGATGCAGCCAACACGTCCGTCATCAAAGCTCTTGATGCCACAGTTTTCGGCTACGTTGTCGGTGCGACGAGCCAGCGCTGAGGCACACGCCCCACGCCATACGACGTGCAGAACGGCCGCAAATCTTGCCGTATGCGCCGCCCGGCGCACTCGTCGCGTCACGCAACGCGCGCACCCCGTCAGGCGCGTGACCGCCACTAAGCACAGGTGATTAAAAGGAAGAGAGTCATGCAGCTGCGTGGTGTACAAGTACATCAGGGTCGGTGGCAAACAGAGACAAGTGTACACAGAGCCAATGCACACGCCGCGCCAGCGCTTGGCACCGCGCGCAGAATTGCTGCGAGCCAGCGGTTGCTCAACTGACAACCAACAAACCACGCACGTTGCTGAGACGCCCGACGGACGGCGCACAACACAAACAAATACGGCTAACGCCTTGCTGACGAAATGGGCATATTTTAGACTGCTGCACACACGGAAGCACACGGTGCGCACACACACACGGCGCGCCTCAGCACCAAACGGACATCAGCACACAGCACCGCCTTGCTGCTGGGACAATAAGACAAGAGCACGAGCACACACGCCAAGGTTGGGAGTGCCAAGTTGATATGATGTGATGCTCGTGCATGAGAAGCTAGTGAACGCTCCCTCGGGCCACGGCAAGCCACACAGCGCAACCCCCCGTTGGGGCGGGGCTCGCGTGTGTGCGCCCGAGCTCCTCACCTCTCCAGACATCATCATCCTTATATGATGCGAGCCCCCCTCAACCTGGCCCGCTAACAGCACACGCGAGCGCAGAGCCAGAGCAGAGTGCAATTCCCTTCAAGACGCGCCCCCCGCCCGCCGTCACGCAGCATACTCGGTATAGCGCACAGCACGACTAGCCAGCGTCATGTGGCGTGACAAATGACCTCTCCTGCACCACCAGCCGCCAAGTCCTCCGACCGCAGTTCCGCTCCCATGCCCTGGTGCTCCCCGCCACCACAGCCCACCACCGCACGGGTGAAAAAATGTCACAAACTACTAGGCGGGGTCAGCTGGAAGCGGTACGGTATGCAGCTAGACACCAGACAAGAGTAACAGCCAGCGGAGAAGAGGAGCAGATGCGGGCGGTAAAGACACACGCACACACGCACACGCACCACGCATGCAGTCCAGTCCAGGCGGCACACCTGGCCCTTACACGGGCCACGGGTGGAGCACGAGTCTGTAGTTTGCCGTGCATTGGCAGCAGAATGGTCCATCTATTGGGTCTTGTACGCGCCTGCCATCAACAACAAACGAACACGTCGCCACATGGGTATATTCAGGGCGGGGCGTCTCGTGCAGCCGGACGCAAGCACACTTTCGGGGACGCGCGGCGCGCATGCAGGTTGTTTTCAGGGGCATGTGTGATGGTGTGTGCAGGGCACCAGGGAGGAACGCGACGGGAGACCACAGGATTGCACACACCACGCGACATATAGCGGTGCGGCAGACACGAAGAGCAGGCGGGCGAGTGCGGGACGGGTGCATGACTAGCGCGACCTCGTGAAGCAGCAGACAGAGGACAGACCCAAACAATATGTTGACAAATCTATTTATACTGATGTCAAGGGAGGGTTGCGGCCAGCGTGGCCCGCCGGTGAGGAGTTAGCTTCAGCCGCCCACATGCTTCACCACAAACCGACAGCGACACAAACCCACAGCGCGCGTACAAAGTGCAAAAAGCCTAATCGCTCACGCCACCCTCGCATCCCCACAGCAAACACCGCACCGGCACTTTTTGTTGTGTGCGTGTGTGCAGATGCGCCACCACCAGCTCAGCACGCTGCCACCGTCATCACGCACGCCACATCGTCGCACCCCTACCACATCTCAGCAACATCACCAGCAGCAGCATCCGCCACTGCTACGCCAGTCACGCATCAATCGGAGCTGCGGGGGGCTGAAAATTAGCACGCCCATGCCTAATGATCGTCGTTGCCCTGCCCCACCATTGGCACGCCTTGAACAGACACACCCTCTAGGCAGAATGGAGGATGAATCGCCCCATCCGCCGCCCAGCAGAGGCTC
This sequence comes from Chlorella sp. KRBP, assembly GCA_004335735.1. NCBI lineage: Eukaryota > Viridiplantae > Chlorophyta > Trebouxiophyceae > Chlorellales > Chlorellaceae > Chlorella > Chlorella sp. KRBP. The sequence continues at coordinate 13,425 of QAXK01000134.1, forward strand.
AGTAGAGCAGCCGCAGGGCATGCAGAGGGCAAGTGTTGTTGTCCGCACTAGCCCCCTGGGAAGCACCCCGAGTTCTCATCACGTGGAGAGAGAGAGAGATTGTGCACACTGACCAGCAGCACCAGCAGCAGCAGTGTCCCTAGCACACCACGCGCGCTGCGTGTGGCAGCGCGAGCCCGTGCGGCGAGGGGGGCGAGCGCAAAGCAAAAAAGCAAACGCCCCACGGTGCACACCCGTAATTGTTTTACCATGACGCTGACCGAGCAGGCAGCGGTGCACGCGTGTGCTGGGAGCGCAGGAAGGTGGTGGATGGGAGGTGGCGACGGCGCTCCAGCTCCCCAAGCACACGCAGAAGCCGGCTAGCCCCCGGAACAAAAAGCATGAGGAGGGACGGGACGGACGGGGTGTTAACACCTCGCCCAATAACTCACACTCCGGCCAACCATCCCCTCGCTTCCCTGTCGAAACTCAGGTGCCCACAAGGTTCAGCCGCCTGCCGACACGCACACATGTCCTAGTCCACACGCCCCAAAGCCACCCCTGCTACGCCATCCGCTGCACCGCCAGGCAAGCCAGTGTGCCTCCGCACACATACGTACTGCTGGCAGCGGCATGGGTGCTGACGGGAGGTATACGCAAACACACACGCCACAGACGCACAGCCCGAGGGCCACAGGGCCAACAGCAAGGCAAGAGGAACAGCGCACAGCAGCGGACGCACACACGCGGTCTTTCGTCGCGGGTCGCGCCAGGAGCCGTGCCAGCCCACGCTGCTGAGTGTTTGGGCTGCGCAGGGCCGCATTTTTGCGGTGGCCCCGCGTAGGCCCTAGCTCATGCAGGGCAACCCAAGGGAAAGAAGGGCGGCTACTAACGCCGCTACTGTAGCTGCAAGGCACCAGCGACCAAACCAGCAGCAGCGACACACACGCGCAGCGGCATGAATCCCATGCGGCAGCCAGGGCCTAGCGGCAGAGCGGACGCCATGCGTGCCTGCAGGCAACGCCTTCCGTGTGTGGGGGCGTTTGCGGGGGGAAATGCAACTGCGATGGAGAGGAGTGTGGCGCCTAGCTGCCGCGGGTGCGAAGCTACATGGGAGGGCGTGACGGCGACCGCGCCGCACAAACAGCGCCGCGGACCCCCGTCAAGGAAAGCGGCCAAGAGCCTGGTCAAGCCACCACCATGGGATACCCAATTGTGCTTCACAGAGTGCTATTTTGGTACAAACGGCACCTGAGCCGACAAACCAGGGCCTGCGGAGCCGCGTGCAAGCACGTTTGAAACCCGTGCCCCACCTGGCGATGCTGCAAGCCGCCCTGTTCGCGTGCTGGGTGCAGGGGCGGGTGTGCGGGGTGTGGCCCGGTGCCGTCGCGACGGTACATGGCAAGGAGGGAAGGGAAGGGGCTGCAGGAGGCTGCAGGAGGGAGGGAGGCCGACTCGGGCTTGGGAAAGGACGTGGCCGTGACGCCCTTGTTGGCCGCTGCCGCCATCCTGCTGCTGAGGCAAGCCCCATGGGAACGCCAAGGTGGGTAGCAGCTCGCCGTTTTAGAAGCCCGCCTGGCCGCTGTGCTGTGGGTGGTGGTGGTGGTGGCCGGCGTGTGAGAGCGACTGCGTGCACGAGGCGACACGGCGAGCGTCGTCATCATGACGCTGCTGCGCAGGAGGAGGAAGATTCAGACAGCACAGGCTGCCGCATGCATGCCGGCTGGAATGTGTGTGTAGTTTTGCCGCGGGCCGCATCATCAGGAGTATCCCGCCAGTGCGAAGAGGCGCGCACCCTGGTTCGCGCGCACGACTGCTGCTGCTCGTGGTACTTGGCCTGGGCCATGAGCAACGCCTGCACCTGTTGCGCGTGTATCGCTCGTGCTATCGCCTCCGAGTTGCTCCGCCTGCGCGCAAAATGGCGCGAGTTCCGAGATGGCAATTCTCGGCAACTCTCCCCGCCAGTCCCCACACGGGCACAGCGAGCTCGCAGTCAGGCACAACAGCACGCTTACCTGGTCGGCGGAATGCTCACGGCGGTGGTCTGGCCCGTTGGCCCCTGATGACGCAGGTCGGGCCCCTCCTCCTCGTCCATCATTGTGGGGTGCTCCTGCTCGCTCAAGTCGTCGTCCTCGTCGTGATCATCGCCCATCTCGCAGTCCTCCTCCTCCTCCTCGTCCTCCTCCTCCTCGCGCCGGTGCTTCCTTTGGCGCCTTGAGGGGCCGCCCTCGAGCGCGGCGACGAGCAGCAGCTCGGAGAGCAGCGAGCGCGAAGTGGGGCTGCGGCGGCCGGCGCTGGTGCCCGGCGCGCACTGCTGGTCGTCGCCCCTGGCTGCTTCCAAGCGCGGGGTGGTCTCAAATCCCGCGACCACGATCCTCGGGCCAGTCGAGGAGGGCGGCCTGGGCGGACGGCGAATGGCTGCGTCCATCATCGTGTGTGCATCCGCTGGTGTGCAGCTGCGATCGATCTGCTCAGCTCGGGCTTCTGCTTCGGCTCGCTTCCTGGACCCCCACAGGGTGCAGAATTTAAACGACTGATCTGGGAACCCGCAGATCGGGGACCATCTGCTGGGCTCTAGAGGTGCGGAGCGCCAGGTGGAACTTCTTGCACACGGAGCAGCAACTGGCAACAGCGCGCAGCCCGCACCCAGAGGCAACACACAACGACTGCACGCGCACACACATAGGGGACCGCCAAGCAGGCACCATCACTCGCCCTTGAGGTCACCCATGGGCACGTCGCCGGCTGGTGCACCTGCTGTGGCGACGGGGTGGCGCTTGCGCTCGGTGGGCCCCATGACCTGCCTGCGCGCACACCACACCAAAGGTCCACCTGGTTAGACGCCTCAGGGTGCGGCACCAGCACGCATCATCGCACGAGCCCTAGTGTCGGCCCAGGCGTCCCTGCTCCTGCACGCACCGCAGCTGGCGCTCAAGCCGTCACCACCCCAGAGGTGTGAGCCAGCAGCATGATGCCTGTGATGCTGCCTGTGATATTGCTGGCAACCACCCCTAACCCTACCGGCCGCAAGGCACCGCAGCAAGTGGCACTCACGGGGGTGGCGAGTGCGTGGCCGCGTGGCCGCCCAGCAGCACCACCCACGGCGCCACCACCGCCGTATGCATCAGCCAGGCGGCCCACAGCGCGCCGCCCGTGCGCCAGTAGGTCCACGTGCACACCACGCCCAGCCCCGTCACCATGGTGAGGAACTTGCTGTCGGCCAGCACCTGTGCAGCGCGTAGAGAGCGTTGCATGCCCTGTACGCCCCCGCTTGCAGCTAGCGAGTGCTCAGGCATTGACACTCCACAGCGCAGCGCGCAACAGCATGCAGCCAAGCGACCCTAACCTGTTGGGAGGTGCGCTGCGTGGTGAAGGCGTGGCTCAGCACAAACACCACGGTGGACAGGATGCCCCACACCATGAAGCGCCGGGGCTGCATGGCGCTCACACCGTCCACCTGCACGTGAGGCGACGACCGCGCGCGAGGCGATGCGTCAGCGCTGCCTGTGGGGCCTGCTCATGCGCACGTCCTGCTGCCTCCCGTTGCTGGCCCCTGGTGCCGTAGTAGTGCTGCTGCAGCAAGCCTGTGGCACACGCACGCCCAGCCACTCTGCGGACGCTCACCGCGGGGTGGGGCAGGATGGCTCCACGGAACACGGCCTCCTCCACCAGCGCCTGCGCGCATGCGCACCAAGCACGGTGATGAAGAGTTCCTTGTGCCGCTGGTTGCGACGAGTGCGGTGGAAGGCGGGGTCGAACGAGGTGCTCCTCACGCGGAAGACGGAGTAGACGATTGCCCAGCCCACGGCAGCCGGCGTGGGCAGCGGCCGCCACTTGAGCACGCCCAGGCGCGTGACCAGGCCCAACGCCAGCGTCGAGGCCAGCGCCAGCGTGAGGATCGGCTTGAGCGTGTCGCTCGTCGGGAACGCGGCCGACGCGTGCGCCAGCCGCTTCGTCACCGTCCACGCGAGGTGCCCGATGATCATTCTGTTTATGCTGCGCGTCGCGTGTTGGTTGTTTTGGAGTGTGCCGCGTTGCAGCGACTCCACGCTCCACGCAATGGTGACCTCACAGGGTCATGGGAGTCCAAAACAAGCACGGGGTGCAGAACAGCACTCAAGAAGCACTTCACTGCTGCTTGGGCGGCTGGATGACGGGCATTGGCGCAGGGCGCAGCGGGTCCCGCACGCGGTACTCCAACAGCACGTCCCCCGACTTTGCCCACAGGAACTTCTTGACGGCTGAGAGGCTCATCTCGTACGGCACCGCCTGCACACACAAGCACCAGGAGTGCAGGTGGACTGTTGACGGCTGAGAGGCTCATCTCGTACGACACCGTCTGGCATGTGTAGCTAAATGCGCGGTGAGCGGGAGGAGGCGGCTTGAACGAAGCAGCCACTCAGATAACGGTGGCGCTGTCCCCTGGCCCTCCCCAGCCAGCCATCACGCGGAAGCGAGCCACCCGCCGCACAGATGCCACCCACCACACACGGCACCCACCATGGGATGCCTGGTGGTCATGTATGCAAGCAGTCTCTCTCTCACCATGCCATTGCACGTGAGCTCCAGGTCGTAGCGTGGCGCCGTGCCTGGCACTGGGTCGGGGGGGTCAGGCGGGGCGCCGGGGGGACGCACCAGGTACACGGGACGCAGCTCCATCTGCGGAACGAGCAGCAGCAGCACCGCCACCAGCACCAGCACCAGCGTGTGATGATGGCACACATGCGAATGCGTTGGTCAGCACGTGCACGCACGCTGTGGTGTGGATGGTGCAAAGTCTGGTCAGCGTGCCAAGACTTGCCACACGCTACACGCAGCGCGCACAGCCATTGCATTCCAGCAGATAGATAGTCCGGCCTCCGGAAAGGAGCACGTGTGCACTGCACAATGCAGCCGCACCTGGATTTGCACTTCTTGCAGGCGGGCCAGGCAGTAGCTCGCCACCTTGTGGGCCTGCAGGATGCGGGGTGCGTTCAGCCGGCTCTGCAGCAGGCTGGGCAGGTTGGAGCCCTGCAACACACGCACGCGCACGCATGACGCACGAGAGTGTTCAGTGAGAGCGCACATGCGTGCGTGCGTGCGTGCATGCATGCCAATCCCGAATGAAGCCCTAAAGCAGGGCGCCGCCGACCTACTCGCACGTGCATGCAAGCTCACCTCAATCTGCTGTAACGGCTGCAGCATCATGACACCTGTCGTGAACGGCATGCAATGACAAGCTCACCTCAGCTGGTTGCAGCACGAAGGCGCATTTGGACTCCTTGGGCTGCACCGTGGCGTTGCGCAGCACAACGTCTCCGACCTGCAAGGGAATGGCATGGTCCGCAGCAACAGCAACCAGGTGCGGCAGCAGCAACAGCAAACATGTGTGGCAGCAACAGCAGCAACCAGGTGTGGCAGAAGCAACCAGGTCAGCAGAAGTGTGGCAACTGCAACCAGATGTAGCAGCAGCAACAGCATCTGGGCTCCCATAGCCAACCCAAGGCATAGAGCAACCGCCTGACCAAAGGCACAGAGCAGCCGCCTGACCAAAGGCATGCAACCGCCTGACCCAGCGCTCACCCATGCGGGCACGTCGTCGGGCTCCGCCTCCAAGCCTGTGAAGCGGTGGATGGCAATGTGCCAGGGCGCCCCACCCGCCGACTGGCAGATGACGGAGGGAGGCACACCGCGCCAGAACTTGGGCCAGTCCTCGGGGAAGTAGCTCGCCTGCACGTGTAAACAGCAGCGCAACGGCGTGCAAGCATCGTGTGAGGGGAAGTAGCTCGCCTGCACGTGTGGACAGCAGCGCAACGGCGTGCAAGCATCGTGTGAGGTGCGTCACCGTCAGTTCACAGCACAGCCAGACGTTTAACTGCACTGATGCACTGTCACGCGGACAGCAGCGCAACGGCGTGGAAGCGTCGTGAGAGGTACATCTGCGTCAGCAATTCACAGCACACCGCTGGCCAGACGCAAACTGCACTTCCGCAGCCGTTGACATTGAAAAGGGAGCATCCATGACACCAACGTCATGTCATGCTAACGCTACACGCTGTAAGACGCTGCCGTGTCATTTATCACCTATGACGCCGCCTCGTCCATCATCCACCACCCACCGGCTTGTCTGTCCCGTCCCTCGCCCCCCCAGACGACCCCGCCGCCTGCTGCTGCTGCTGTCCCGCCATCCCAGCGCTGCCCAGCGACCCCACGCGCCCCGCCGGCACGCCTCCAGCCGCAGCCGGGCTGCCGCTGCCCTGCTGGCCCTGCTGCCCCGTGCTGATGGGGCTCTTGGGGCTCTGGACCGAGGTTTGGCTGCTGCCGGCGTGCTGGAGCTGCAGGACCGCCTTGTGCTTCCACTTGGCAAAGGCGCCTGCAGACAGGCCACGACGCGAGTGGAGAGCAGGGGAAGAGAGCCTTTCCTGCTGAACCGCACACCACCTTGGTGTGTGCGATAGGAGAAGCGGAACCAGATGTAGGGCTCAGCCCACGCTCACTGCACACGCTCACATTCCAGCACCATCTTGCCGTAGTTGAGCTTGAGGTCGTCCGGCACGTTGACGTACCCTAGCGCCTGCGAGCAGCATGGGCTAGGGTTTGTGTTAGGGCTGAGCCCTCAAGGCCATGGCGGTACTCGGATGCCTACTGACGCACGCGCACCCGCAGCGAACCAGCAGCAGCGGCATGCGACGTCTCCCAGGTGCGTGCCCTGACGCCATGGCGGCCCCCAAGCCCTCAGCCCTAACGGCCCCCAAGCCCTCACCAGGGCATACTCCTCCGCGTTGAAGCACTGCGGCGGCTCCAGGCTGATGGCCAGTGTGCCTAGCCGGTTGTCTGCCGTGAACCACGACGGCGTGTGCTTGGCTTCAAACAGGTCGCGCTCCTTGGCGTCCATGTCCACCTGCGTTAGGGTATACAGTGGGCATGCGCGTGCACGCATGGCAAGGGTTAGGGTTAGGGTTATCTCCCGCTCCCCTCCAAGAGCGCTCCCAAGGCCCTGGCGGCGGGAGACACGAACCACACCCACAATCCTGCTATGTTTCTGCTGAGCTCACAACGCGGCGTCGAGAATGTCCTTACTGGGCCGCTCACCTTGCCGTACTGCGCCACCTCTGAACCCACCAGCACGTCCCACAGGCCCACGTTGCCCCTCTCATCCTTGCACAGCACGTGGCGCCTGTCGCTGAGCACCTGCACACGCACGAGTGCGAGTGCCGCGCACATTGCTTGCCTGTGTGCTGCGGGGCACATCTGATACGCCCACTGAGGCGCCAAACCACATGCAAACAACCACAAGCACACATGCCCATACAGACGCAACCGCAACATCGCAACATCTTTTGTGGCGGCTGCAGCATCACGACACTTGTTGCGAACGCCATGCAATTATGATGATAATGAAGATGAGGCCGGCAGAGGCGGGCGAGGCAAGCTGTGAAAGGAGGCGTGAAGCACCGCCCCGCACACGTCGGGCAGAGCAAGCGCACCACGCCCGTGCACCCCTGGCGTCGCTGACCTTGTGCGCGACGATGGCCGGCAGTCCTGGGATGGTGAGCGTGGGCTGGGTGACGAGCGCCGTGGCCTGCAGGGAGGGTCGGGCCTCCCCGGCGGGTGACTTGCGTGCGCTGCCAGGGCCTACCATGGCTCTCCGCCGCACGCTTGCTGCAGGCAAGGACGCAATTGGTGTGGGAGGGACAGCAGCGTGAGGAAAGAGGAAAGGCATGCGCATGCTGCCGGCACCTGGGCCCACCATGGCTCTCCGCCGCACGCT
>QAXK01000136.1:0-15883 GCA_004335735.1 Chlorella sp. KRBP
CGTCCGCCAAAATGTTGAGGTTGCGGCCACTGTGGCGCCTGTGGCCACATCAGTAGCATCCTCCCCATAACCTGCAAAAGACACCATTCTCTCACCCCATGAACTGCAAAAGACAGCAACCTCACCCCATGAGCTGCAACAGACACCAATCTCTCACCCAGGTTGATGGCGGCCTCGCACCAGCGCACGCACTGGCGCCCAAACGGCCCCAAGGCCTCCTCCGCCAGCTCCTCATACCTGCGCCACATCGCCACACGGCCACGTGGCAAGCAAAGCTGCAGGCGCGTCAGCGGTGCGGACGCTTGTTGCTCACCTTGGACCCACGGTAGCTGGGGCCACGGTGGTTGGGGCCCGCTGCACAGCTTCCTCCACCGGCGTTCCCTTTCTGTCTTTCGTTTTTTCTCACCTCGGCCCCGGTGAGGGATCGCGATGCGAACCTGCCCTCAAAACGCAACCGGGAAACACATCACCATGCCCGCAATTGACACCGCTTGCGTAGTACATTAGTACCGCACTCATCGCTCCCACAGCGCGCTCACGTGTTGCGGTTGCAGAGCTGCCGGCAGCACAGCAGCAGCCACAGCGAGAACCTGCAAATGTGCACACGGGGCACAGCACAGCGACGGTGCTGAGCTGCAGGACCTGTCCCATGTGAGAGGAAGCTGTGGGTGCACCGTGCAGGTCCTCATGTGCTTGAGGCAGTCAAGTGCTTGCTGCAGCATGCTGCTCTCCAAGAACCTCCACTGGAGGCGGACGACCGCCGTGCGCCCCGCGCCTGATCACCTACCTGCACGCCACGTGGCTGACCAGCATCAGCAGCGTCGCCTGCAAATGAGGACAGCAGCAAGCACAACAGTCGCAGTGATGCGTGCCTGCGTCCAGTTGCGTGCCTGCGATCTGCCCGCCCAGGCGCCTGGCGCACCAGCACGACGCCACTCGACAGGTAGCAGAACGGCAGGGCCACCAGCCCAGCGCCCAGCAGGCAGTTGATGAGGTTTGCCGTGGATTGCAGGGAGCCGATGGAGCCCGGCTGCAGGGGGACCGCTGCAGCTCCTCCGATGGAGGGAGGTGGCCTGCCGGTGCCATGGTGCGCGTTCTGCGCGGAGGATGGGGCTGCCATGGAGCGGGCCTGGGTCCAGCGGGAGGTTGCGCAAGGGCCAGCCGCAACGGAGCGGAGCGGCAGGTACGCCCAGGTGTCGCCGGTGCCGCCCTCCCGCTCTGAGCAACTGCTGGTGATCAGGGCGCGGCAGATAAAAGCTCCTAACCGTCCATCCTCACGTCTCTGCTGCTGGCCCTGGCGCGATTGAGCGATTTCGGATGGAGGCATAGTGGAGGCTTGGCGATTCCGGCTGCCAGAGCAGCACACGATCGAGCACAGCAGCTGGTAGACCCATTTGCTTCGCCTACTCGCAATTGCACGTCTCCCAGCATCGCCACCAGCGCCAGCACCAGTCGCTCCCTCAAGTGCCAAGCCGAGCAGGTGCAGTCTGCACGGCCTGCAAGCAGCGGCCATGTCACCTTGAGCGTGCCATCTCATCAAGGCCGCACTGGGCAGCCAGGGGGGCCCCAGCACAGCATGCACGTCGCGTCGCCGCTGGAGCTCGCCTTCCACCTGGGCGTGCTCGCCTGGGTCACCCTCACCGTCACCAGCGCGAGCATGCGCTTCTCCTCCTCCGCCCTGCCCGTCATCATCCGCACCGCCGGCTCCTCCGACCTCCCGACCCGCCTGGACCGCATCCTGCACGTCCCGCCTGAGTACCTCCATCAGCACCACCCGCACCTCGCCGCCTGGCTGCCGCAGCAGCAGCGCGACGCCCCGCCCGGCGCCCTGGAGGCGCTGCTGCAGCGCTACAGCAGCTCCAAGGGCGGTGCAGCGACGGGCGTGCTGGCGACGGCGGCGCGGGGCGTGCTGCGCGTGCTGTGGCTGCCGAGGGACGTGTCGGATGTGCAGTGGAGGGAGTTCAGGGCGGGACTGCCCATGCTGGCGGCTGGCATGGCGGCGTATGTGCTGGCCTCGCGCATGGTGCGTCGGAGCAGTGGTGGTGAGGTGGGCTGGCTTGTTGGTGCTCTGGTGGTGTGTACAGGTACAGGTTGGATGTGCAGCACAGGCGGGTGAACGCCCAAGGTAGCATAGTGATGTTGCCGCCTGGCAGCCGCGTAGCAGCTGATGGTAGTCAGCAGGTGCCCGATGGAGTGCTCGCACTGCTGTGCAAAGCTGTGCGACAACTTGCGTGTGCTGCTGCTTCTTGAGTGATGCTGCAGGCCCGTGCGCTGCTCAGAGGCAAGGGCAGGGATGTGGGCAGCCAGCCGTGGGTGACGGCGTGCCTGGCGGTCTCTCTCGGCTTCCTTGGTGAGAGCGTACGCCCAGGCCGCCCTGCGGAGTGCTGAGTGCACAGTGGTCTCATTGGGTTTCCAGGGTGAGAGCGTGCGCCAGGCCGCTCTGCTGAGTGCTAGAGAGGCCGCGTGCCTGGCGGTCTCTCTCGGCTTCCTTGGTGAGAGCGTGCGCCCAGGCCGCCCTGCGGAGTGCTGAGTGCACAGTGGTCTCATCTGGGTTTCCAGGGTGAGAGCGTACGCCCAGGCCGCCCTGCGGAGTGCTGAGTGCACAGTGGTCTCTCTCGGCTTCCTTGGTGAGAGCGTACGCCCAGGCCGCCCTGCAGAGTGCTGAGTGCACGGTGGTCTCATCTGAGTTGTTTCCTGGGTGAGAGCGTGCGTCACGTTGCGTGGTAGAGTGTTCATGATACAAGGGGAATGCGACGGTTTGCTCTGTCCTGCAGCTCTTAGGGCGCCACGTGCAACAGCGCTGGTAGCAGGCACCAGGTGTGCCTTGTGCCTTGTGGTGATGTGGTGCGTTAGGAAAGGCAGAAACGCCCACCCGGCTCGCAACGCTGCCTTGTGGTGATGGGTATAGAAAGGCAGAGGCACCCACCCGGCCCGCAACGCTGCCACGCGGTGGTGCAGGTGTCCTCCACGGGGCCCAAGCCGTGTGGCCGCTGCTGCTAGCGCTGGGCAACTATGCGCTCAGCCAGGCGTGTGCAGGGCGTCCCTTGCTCGGGTGAGCCCATGCGCAACTCTCTCGGCAAATTTACGCTTAGTGGTACCCAGGAGCTCCGTGCACAACAGCAGCTCACGAGTAGAAAGGGCAAATCGCGCCAGGCCGTCTGTGCAGCAGACAGAGTGCAGCAGCAATGGCCGTAATGCGCTGCCTGGGCACGGCATGCCTGTGTGCAGGCCGGCAATCGTCTGGGCCGCGCACCTGGCGCTGTTTGTGTGCGTGCGCGCTACCGAAGGCTTTACTGGCCTTGGGTCGCGTATCAGGTGAGTTCAGGCCATTGGGCTCCATCTGCTATACTACCAAGGGCATATCGGTGTCCTGTCGTACAGTCATGGCATCAGGCTCTCAGTTGCTTGCGTGCCCGCCCCGCGTCTACCATGCACGTTGCCTCCTCCCGCAGCCTGGGCTGGCTGGACAGCAGCCACGGCATGCTCCGCTGGCACATCCACCACAACTTTGCCATGCTTCGCGCGCTTTCCTACTTCATGGACCTTCACTGGCGCCGGCTCGCAACCACACCACACATCAACGCTTCCACCTCCACCAGCACCACTTTCAACGCCAACGCAAGCGAAGCGCACACGTCAAACGGGACAAGCAGCGCGGCCGGCGTCACAGCGCAGCACCACCAACAGCTGCAGGCTGTACCGCCAGACGGCGCGATCCGCAGCCTGCCGTTGTACCTGCTGTACTGCATGTACCCGCCGTTGTACATCGCTGGGCCGATCATGACGTACGGCTCCTGGGCTGCCCAGGCGTCACAGCAAGAGCAAGGAGGGAGAGACGTGGCTCAGTCAGGCAGCAAAGGCGCGGCGGGAAGCAGGCCGACACTACGACAGGTCAGGGTCTCTAGTCATTGTTTGCCGGTAGCTGCTGCATGGGCGTTGCTGACGTGCCGTGCGTGCAGCTGCAGCACCACGCAGTGCGTCATGCATCCTGCGTCTTGACGCGATTTCATCTCAGACTGATGGCGCCGCGCGTGCCGATGACGCAGGTGGGCACCTACGGCCTGCGGTGGCTCTCCGCGCTGCTGGTGCTGGAGCTGCTCACGCGCACGCTGCACTTCAACGCGCTGGCAAAGCACGGGCTGCTCACGCGGGGCCTGCTGGCGGCGTGGGGCGTGCGGGTGGAGCCGCTGCACTATGCCGTGACGGGCTTTTGGGTCCTGGTCTTCATGTGGCTCAAGGTGAACAGGCGTGGGGCGTGCGGTTGGAGCCGCTGCACTATGCCGTGACGGGCTTTTGGGTCCTGGTCTTCATGTAGCTGAAGGTGAACATCATCATGATCGTTGCATTACGTTCACGAAAGGTGTCGTGATGCTGCAGCTGTCACAAAAGATCGCCAGGCAGGCCTCGCAAAGCCTAGCTCATGGTGAACGCTGCACAGTGCACTGTCACAGCCCTTCCATGCCGCAGCCCCGCAGCCTCCTCCCTGCTTTTCCGCGTGTGCACAGGAGCATGTGTTGATGCTCCGGTGCTATGCTGTGCTTGAGCAATGGGCACTTGTCAACGTGCTGCATCTGAGCTGACGCGCGCGTGCGTGCGTGTTTGCACCGAGCGCAGTTCCTCGTGGTGTGGCGTTTCTTCCGGCTAGTGGCGCTGGCGGACGGATGGGACCCGCCCGAGAACATGCGGCGCTGCGTTTGCAACAACTATGACGTCCAGGTGAGCAGCATCCCCATGACGTCCAGGTGAGCAGCATCACCGGTGCGCGCAGCCCTAACTTGGCTGACCTAGCCTTCAGCCGGGAAAGTTTCCGCACGTGACTTCTTAGAGTGACTATTGGCGTGTCCATGAACGCTGCCAGCACCCAGGCCTGGCAATGCTGGCGTGTGGCCGTGAGGGCATCCCCATTGCTAGGGAAGTTGGCCAAGGCAAACTTGAGGGCATCCCATGCCCTCAATTCTGCCAGGGACATGAGAGAGCGCTGCTGAGCGAGGCTGTTCTCACCCGCGCCGAACCTCGGCGCTTGCCGTGTTGCCACGCAGGGCTTCTGGCAGGGCTGGCATGCGTCGTACAACAGGTGGCTGGTGCGGTACATTTACGTACCGCTGGGCGGCAGCGCCTGGCGCTGGGCCAACGTGTGGGTGAGTGACCGAGCAGTTGCGAGATGCGGGCACGTACGAGGGTGCTCACGAGCCACACGTCGGCGACTCTGCGTGCAGGTGTGCTTCCTCTTCGTGGCGCTGTGGCACGACCTGGAGTGGCGCATGCTGGCCTGGGGCTTGCTCATGCCGGCCGCCTTCCTGCCCGAACTGGTGCGTGGGGCCCACCCACACCCACCCACCCACACCCACCCACCTACACCTACGCACCAGTGGCCCGTGCGCCCATGCCGTGCCACGCCTGTAGTCCCGCGATGGCTTGCCTGTAGCCTGCCCCCACCCACCCACGCCCACCCACCCACATCCCGTACCGGTAAGCCTGCTCACGGTCAAGCGAACCAAGGCAAGCGGGAGAGAGAGCATGGGCCTTGCCCTGCATCCCTCCGTCATGTGCACGCAGGCTGTCAAGGCTCTGGGCAAGAGCCGGCTGCTGGCGCCATACGCCAAGACTGCGGGCTTCCGCCACGTGGCCGCGCTGCTGGGGGCCGTCAACGTGCTGGCGCTCATGTCTGCCAACCTTGTTGGGTTCGTGGTGGGTCTCAGTGGGCTGCTGCCGCTGCTGAGGGAGGCGCTGGGCCGCAGCGCCGCCGAGGCCGCCGGCGTGCTGGGCACGCTGTGGTGCGCGGTTCAGCTCATGTTCGCGCTGCGCCAGCGCTCAGGGGAGTGGAGCAGGGGCCGCCATGTGGTGGCTAGTGATTCTGCTGCCAATGCGCGTGCAAAACAGATATAGCATGGCCACGCAAGCCGCACGCCGCGACAGCCCCGCCCGCTCCCCCACTCACTGCCAGCCTGCACACACGGCAGCACCAAGCAATCATCAACAGCATGGCCATGAAGGAGACTGGCGAGTTTGTGAACGGACGGGGCCAGAAATTGGTCTCAGTGGCGTTCGTGCCCCCAGCGCCAGTGGCGCGGCTCCTCTACCACCACGGCATGGGCGAGCACACCGGCCGCTTCGATCGCGTGTTCACTCAGCTGGCGGACAAGGGCATCGCGGTGTTCTCGTTTGACGCCCACGCCCACGGCACCTCGGAGCCCAAGGCGGACTCTGACCGCGCTCTCATCTGGAAGTTTGATCACCTGGTGAGCAGTGATCACCTGGCCCAGAAGGAGGAGAGGAGAGAGGAGAGGAGGAGGCAGATCTGCAGGGGCACCCGCGCAAACCTGCACCCGAAGCCACCCCAGCCTTGCTGGGGCCAATGAGGCAAGCCAAGCACCACCCACGGTTGCCATGTTTGACCATTGGCAGGTGGACGACCTCTACACGTACGTGGGCGTCGTGGAGAAGGCGCACCCCGAGCTCGCCAGCACGCCCTTCTTCGTAGGGGGCGGCAGCCTGGGAGGACTGGTGGCCGCCCACGCCGTGCTGCGCGACCAGAGCAAGTGGGCCGGTCTGGTGCTGCAGTCGCCCGCCCTGGACGTGGAGTGGACGCTGGCGCTCAAGTGAGCGCGGTGGCATGTGGCAGCGGTGGCGTGTGGCAGCGGTGGCGTGTAGCAGCGGTGGCGTGTGGCAGCGGAGGCGTGTTGCAGCGGTGGCGTGTTGCAGCGGTGGCGTGTAGCAACGGTGGCGTGTAGCAACGGTGGCGTGTAGCCTTGCATCAACACGTCAAGCAGCTGCTCTGCTCAGGAGTGCATCGTTGCCGCGCGCGGGCGTTCCGCCTTGTGCTGCGCAGCGCTCTGCCGTGCACCTGTAGTTCCCTACGGACGGCAGCATGTACTTGAACCATGGCATGCACTTGAACCATGCCTTGCGTGCACGTGTGCCACATGGTGTCGCTGGCGTCACTGTTACAGCAAGGTGCGCGCTTACATTTACATCTCTACCACAAGGCTTACATAAGCCGCCTCACACACGCAGGATCCAAGCACCGCTGTCGGGCCTGCTGTCGCGCCTCATCCCGCGCGTGCGCATGGTGCCGGCGGTGCGCCCCGAGGACATGAGCCCCAACGCCGAGGTGAGCGTTTGTCACGCTCGCTTCTCACCCTGGGGCACAACCGCTTCCTGGCATGTGAAAGCCTGCGTCTCACGTGCATCATCATCCATGGGGCAGGACGTGGGCAGTTCTGGACCGTGAAGCGAGCCTCGAGGATGGCTCTCAAGGACAGCTGCGGCGGCATGCTGACGTCTTGGTGGCGTGCAGTTTTGTGTGGCGCATTCATTCATTCACAAGGTGCCCACAGCGCTGGGTCGCACTGTTAGGGCGTACATGCCGAGCTGCTTGCCGCGCTGTAATGCGCAGGACATCAAGGCGTTCCAGGCCGACCCGCTCATCTTCAAGCCCATGCTGCCCGTGCGCACGGGCGCCGAGGTGCTCAACGCCTTCCGCAAGCTGACGCCGCGCTACACCGAGTTCACGCTGCCCGTATACGCAGCGCACGGCACCGCGGTGAGAGAGGAGATGGGTGCTGGTGTAGGTAGTTGAGACCAGTCCATGCTGCCCGTCTACGTGGAGGCGCATGGCACCGCGGTGAAAGAATGGTGTGACGCTGGCGGTGAATTTTTTGCATGCCTTCAGCCGGGGCGGCTGTGCTGTGCCGTGTGGCAGGTGTAGGCGTCTGGACGGCTGTGGCCCTGCTCAATACTGTGCACATGTGAACGGTGCCGCAGGACAAGTGCACCAGCTACCCCGCCACCAAGACCTTTGTGGCGCGCATCACCAGCGCTGACAAGACGCTGCGCGAGGTGCCAGGTCGGTGCTCTTGCGTGCGGGAATGTCAACCCTGCAGCTGCGGCAACGATCCCTGCTGTCCCCGGCAGTGGTAGGGGGTGCTGCACTCGCGCCCGATCTCACGAGGCAGGCGTGCAGGCACCCGATTCGAACCACCCGTGGTCGTTGCAACGCGGCTTGCAGGTGGCTACCACGAGCTGCTGCAGAGCACCGGCTGGGAGGAGCACGTGACGCCCCTGGCCGACTGGGTGCTGGCGCACGCCGCCACCGGCACCGCTGCGGCACCACCGCCACCGCCGCCTGAGCCTGCAGCGGATGCTGTTGTCCCCCCGGCGTGAGCGGCTCTGCGTGAGATCTCCTTTTGGCTTCTGACCGTGCTCACATTGCTTATCGCTCCGCGTGTGCGTCGCCTGCGCCTGCGCCTGAAATGCGTGCTCCGATGCCAGTACTGTCTTCCTGTCTGTATGAATAGAGTGTAAGACCTGTCCTGAGGATCCCGTGTGCCGTAGACTCATGCCGAAAGACCATCCCCACACCACGCAGAGCGATCCGCTTCACAGCCGACATGGCATCGTCTCCTTTCCTGCCTCCGCAGCCCGTCACGCTGCACTGGGCGCCGGACCGCTACTACTCGCCCTGCTTCCACCACTTGCAGCCCAACACGAGCGCGATCGTCGCCGTCATGACCAAGACGCAGGTGGCGCTGCAGGAGCAGCGGCAGGCGTACGAGCGCCTCAGGAAGCAGGCCGACACCGACCGGCAGGCGTGGGAGCGCCTCAAAGGCGACATGGTGCGCGCGATCGACATGCACGACAACATCTTGCCGCCAGCGCGATGACCACCGACCGATTGCCCCACATCCGTGACGTGCAGGAGGCGCGCCTCAACGCCATGTCGGTGCGCAAGGACGAGGCCGAGCGGCTCTTCAAGGTGAGCCCGCCTTCGCCGATGGGGAAGCATTCAGAGCAAGCAGAGCAGGCGCAATGATGCTGCCATTCCAATGGCATGTGTATCTGCTTGGTGCAGCTCCAAGAGCAGCAGCTGAGCGGGCGGCTCGAGGACACGAGCCGCACGCTGGACCACCTGGCCGACCAGCACCGGCAGCTGCAGGGCGCCAGCAGCGAGCAGCTCAGGCAGCTCAGGCAGCAGCTGGACCAGGCGCAGCAGGCGTGCGTCCAGCTGGAGGTGAGCATCCCCGCGCGTGCCCTGCATCGGCATCATCACTTCCACGGCACACTTGCACCTGGGCGTCTCTCTGCTAAGAGCACACCTGCACTCTGGGGCAGGAGCACCGCACACCTTACCCAGCCCGTGACACCAATGGCTCTGTGGGTACTCCGCTGCACAGGCTGAGCGTGCGGAGCTGCAGCACCAGCTCAGGGACGCCAAGGTGACGGCGGAGGCGCGGCGGGAGGCGGAGCAGCGCGTGGGCGAGCTGGAGGCAGGCATTGCCGCCACACAGGAGCGCGCCCGGCGCCTCATCCAGGACGTCACGGCGCAGAGGTGGGTGCCTCAACACTATGCACGCACGCAGGAGTGAGCCGATTCCTTGTGTGTGATGCCGCAGAGAGAGCAGCAGCTCTCAGTGCGTGTGTGCCCCATTCAGACGGTGCATGCGTGTTTGGGGTCTGCACCGTTGTGCACACGCAGGGACAAGGCGGAGCTAGAGGGGGCCCAGCTGCGGGAGCGGCTCACCGACACGCAGGCACGTGGTTGCTCTTGCCGGGTTCGTGCAAGGGCACAGCAGCAAGGACAGCAGCTTGGGAAGAGGCCCACTCACACGCGCGACTTCTCTATCTGCTGTGCTTGCGTGCTCAACGTTTCGAGTTGCCATTCCTGGCAAACAGATGGCCCCCTGTCGCGGGACTCCATGCCTGTACAGTGCACTGCCCCAACAATGCTGGGATCCCATACCTGTTGCCCATGCCATGCATGCATGTGCGCGTGCAGAGGGCGCTGGAGGCTGAGGCCCGGCAGCGCGAGGTGGCCCACGAGGCGGCGCAGCGCCTCGCCGTGCGCAACCAGGACCTGGCCCTGGCGCTGAACGTCGAGAGGCTCATCAAGTACGTCACACAGTGTCGCAAGGGCGGCGGGCGAGCTAGGGGTTAGCCCAAAGACATTTCCAGCCCAAAAATTATGTGGCTGTGGATGTGACGCATGTCTGTGACATGTCTGCGAATTGTGGGCTCCCATCTGTTTGCCGTACCTGGCTCCACCAGATGTAAAGCTCGACACACACACAGTGTTGTGAGCTGTGCGTCATCTGCTCACCCAGGGGTTCAGGGTGGTTGAGGTAAGCATCACGTGAGCCACGCGTGCCTCCTCGCCATGCGTGCACCACACCGTGTGGTTGCAGTGAGCCGCTGCGCCACACTGACCACGCCAGCACCACCCTGGCGCACGTCATGCGCTCGTTCGGCGCCCCAATGGTAGCTGACCGCGCCCGCACGCCCATCACGGCTTCCTCCTCCCCTGCCCCTGCCCCTGCCGCCGCCGCCGGTATCGCAACGCCGTCGCTGCATGCGCCGCAGCCTGCCACGACCACCCCGGCAGCAGCAGCAGCAGCGGCGACTACGGTCCGTTCGCCATCCCAGCAACTGACGGGCGCGGCCATGACGATCCTTGACACAGGTACGGGGGAGCGCCTGTCACCTGCTCGCCAGCGACGGCTATAACAGATGTGAAGCTCAGCACGCCACGTCCTGCACCCAGCCTGGCCAATGGAACGCTCTCGCATTACCCCGTTCTCTTGCCACGACCCGATGTATGCGCAGGCAACTCGTCCTTGCGCCGCCTGGGGCGCGCCTGGGCCACCACCACGCCCACCGCTGGCGCCGGTCACCCGACGTTTGCCGACAACATCGCGCGCTTCGCCCCGCTCTACCAAAGCCCCGGCTCCATCGGCGCAGCAAGGACCACAGCGGCGCGGGAGCGCATCGTGGCCCGCCCGCTGCCGCGCGCCGTCTCGCCGGGCGAGGTGGAGGAAATCCTGCTCCCGCCCTCAGCCTCCGCCTACGGCCTCCGTCGCCCTGCACAACGCCCCCATTCGGCCTCCGCCGCAGTCGCCGCGCCTGGCGGCCGCACCAGCGCGCCCGCAGCAACCGCCGCCGCTGGCTCGTACCGCCGCCCCTCTGCCGTGCTGAGCCAAACGTATCACGAGGCGAAGAAGGTGGGGTTGAGCAAGCCGCCGCGCACGTCGCTGCCGTCGTCATCGCCTGGCGACGGCGCGGGTGCTTCAAGGGCGCCGGGCGTTTGGCCTGCGCCTGCGTGGGGCCTGGACCCTGCGCCAGTGGCGCCGTCTGCGGGGCGGAGGCCGGTGGGTAGCGCTGGCGGCACAGCGACGGCGGCGGTGGCGGGGCGGAAAGCGCAGCCGCCGGTGCCGGCGAGGCGGAGCAGCAGCACGAGCAGCGGCACGACCGGCACCACAATGTCATATCGCGCGGCCGACTCGTCCTTGTAGCTGACCTGCGGGTGAGAGAAAGCGTGGGGATGACATGCCGGCTGCACGTGTGGACTGAGCCTGGCGCCACCTGCCAACCATGTGGTCTGGCGCAAACGCCATCACCTTCCACCCTCAAGCAGCTGCCGTTTGCCCACTTGTTGCCCTTGTCGTTGCAAGCGTAAGAAGAGCCCACCTGCCGATGCACATCAAACTGCACACCCTCGTACAGCAATCTCAATCAGAACGCACAAGCGCATCGTTGGTAAACGCCACAACGTCACGCCGCCACGACCAGACGTGACTATTGCGCAGCAAGCAAAGCACGGCATACGGCTGTGGGAGCCGCAGGGAAAGCCACGGTGGGCTGTTTACACGGCAAGCTTCAGGCAGCAGCAGCATGTCTGTGCTGACACCTAGTATAAACCCAGCTCTTAGAGTTTGGTTCCCCTCAGACGCGGGCAAAAAGGCCACGCGCTCTGCGGCAATCGGTTGTAGGCAGGCGGGAAGCGGTAAATCCGGTGGGTGGGGAATCCTCTTCCCCAGAGGTGAGAAGGCGTGCAGGCTGACGCCACATTCGTGGCATGGGGTGAGCATGGGGTGCAGGGTGGAACATGAGCACATTCAGCGTCATTCACTCGACGTCCTTCTCTCCGTCAGAAACCCGCACTCAACTCCTTGCCGGCAGCGTCACGCAGGCACTGCCGGCCAACTTCCAGCCACGCATCAGCCCATTACCTCTTTCTTCCATATGCACATGTCCCCCCAGCTCGTGGCAGCTCTTGAGTTGCACCGCCAACACAACTAGCAGCAAGACGTACACCAACTCATTCGTTCGTTCGCAGACGGGTGAGCAGCAGTGTGCGAGCCACTCCTGCAGCATGACTGCCGCTGACTGCCTGCTCTGCAGCGCAGAACTGCAGCTGGCCCCCCCGGTTGCAACGTACACCGCCTCGGGAGACACTCACCATGTGCCCGCCCGCCCGTCAGAAACAGGGCCCTTTCTGCAGGACCATGGCGGGGGAACATCACCACCGCCAAGGCAACAGAGATGCTTAGTGGTCCGAAACAACGTCACCGCCCAGACAGACATGATCACCGCCAAGTGGACAACGTCTTGGTGGGGCGCGGCGAGTGCTTTGCCTGGCCGACCGGCGGTGTCTCTGCTGCCGCTGCCCCGGGCGCGTGCGTCTCCGCGTCCGCGCCCGCATCCGCCGCGTGCCTGACGGGCGAGGAGTGCAGCTGCAGCAGGAGGAAACGGGCGGCGCTCACGTCCGACAGCAGCTCCTGGAGCAACGCCTGCACCCGGTGCTCACGCTGCGCTGCTGCCGCCGCTGCGGACAAGACCCTGCCTCGGCCCGCCCCCGCCCTGTTGCTGTGTGCAGTTGACGCGCCGTTGCTGTTGCTGCTGCTGCTGCTGCTGCTGGTGTTGGTGGTGTTGGTGGACGCGTGGTGAGGTGCGGCGTGGGCGTGGGCGGAGGGTGATGGGTGTGCGGCACCTGAGGTCAGCATGTCGCGCCGGGCCATGGACGCAACCTCCTCCTGCGTGTGGCGTGGCGTAGAAGGCAGCATGTGGACCGGACCATGCAGTTGTTGTGTGTGTGGAGGCAGTACACGCGAGTTCGTGCCTTCGTAGCTGGTAACCAATGCAGCGGCTCGTTGCATTCTGACGGTGCAACTGAATACGCCGACGATTGTGCAGCGGTTGTCCAATCGAATTCGTGCACCCGCACCCCCAGCGCACCTGGAACTCTTTGAGGCGTTGCGGCCGCTCGGACGTCAGCTTCTGCACCTCTGAGAGCACCTCCACCAGCAGCCCGCTCAGACGCCTGCAGTGTGTACGCGCCGACGAAGGCCACGCATATGCTGTGAGCTGCTGCCGTCCTACCACGGGCGCGGCAAACTGCTAGCTGTGGTGCTCGCTCACTTGTTGACGGTGATGGCGAGCGCCCTGCCAAAGAAGAAGGACTCTAGGATGTCCTGGTTGCCGGGGTGAGCCGCGTGGCCATCATGCGACTGGTCCACATTTGCGCGCGTGCCTGGTGCCCCGTCAGCGTCGTCCCAGGCCGGGAGGGTCCCTTGCCAGCGTATGTTGTCGCTGGCGTGCACCCCTGCGGCCGTGAAGGAGGAGCGCGTGCGCTTGTGGCGTGTGGAGGTGATGAGGTACGTTCAACTGCAACGAGGAGATGCAGCAGGCCGAGCGCGCACCGTGCGAGAGCGGCGCGGCGTGCAGCTCTGGCTCCGACGGCGCGGTGGCGCGAGCGAGGACCGCCGCGCGCTCGAGGCTCCGTTGCTGTTTGGCTGCGCGCTGGCCTCCGCCGCTACGGCGGAGGGGGGCCAAGCACGCGCGCTCCCGCGACGCCTCCGTCAGGCGGCACGGACAAGTGGTGCTGCTCGCGAGCATTCTTAGCGGCACTGTCGAGCCTGCGCAGCGCTGCGCGATTGATATATCGGCCCTATGTTTGCCATGCGTCACATCTACTCGGCGGAAGTGCTGCGCTCTCGCTCAGACGCGCAGGATTGATGCAGCGGAGCTCATCGTGCGGCTACTTTGTCGGGCCCCCTCTCGAGGGGGACTCGCTGCTGCAGCCCTTGCTGGCCCCCGAGCAGCACAATCACAAGCAGCAGCAGGGCAGCAGCTGCTATGCCGCATCAGCACATGCTGATAAAACAGCCGGAGGATCCTTGGGGCGGCTGGCCTTCGCCCCGAGCGTGCACCACGTGCTTCCGGGGCGCGCCACCGCCTACCGCGGCAAGAAGACGCGCCTGCAGAGGGCGCGATGGCTTGTGCTGCACGCAAACGGCTCCCGCGAGGCCCTCACCATCGACAAGCGCCAGCTGATGCAGGTGCGTGCTGCGGCCATTCCGTGACCCCACGTGCGCTCGAGGGGAGGCGGCGCACTCTGCCTTGCACTCCCTCCACATCATGTCGCGGCACCCGCACGTTTGCTATACATCCGCAGCACTTCCAATTGGACATTCCCTCGCGCGACTTGAGGCTTCTGGATTGGGCGGCGGTGGGCACCGTGGTGGCGCACGGCGGGTCGATTGCGGGGGGCCAGCTGCTGGTGCGAGACAACGCAATGGTGCTGTCCATGGAGCACGTGCGCATGATCATCACGGCGGACAAGGTGCGTGCGTGAAAGGAGGGAGCCGGATGCCGTAGCGCCGCGGCCGCAATCGTGGACCGCACAGCAAAGTGGCCACCAGTCCTCACTCTCACGACACTCTCACTCTCACTCTCACGACAGTGTGCAATCAAGCACACTCAGTGACTGTGCTGAAAGCAGCAAAGGATCGAGCTTAGGAAGGGGTCAGGTCCCAACAACAGCAGCACTACAGATGTCCAACAGATCTGCACCCGTGGTCGGATTCACACGCACCAGCACTACTGAAGTACCTCGCCCGCACAACGCCCACATTGACCCACCCAACTGTCCTCCCCACCCATCACCTCTCCCCCACAGGTCATCCTCCCAGTCCCCGACACTCCCAACGAGCCCTACGAGGCCTTCGCCAGGGCCTTGGAGTCAACCCTCCACGAGCGGCTTCTCGGCAACTACCACACCGAGGGCGGCGGTGGCGGCGGCGGCGGGGGCGGCGGTCACGGCCACATGCCGATCAACCCTAGCTACGCCCGCAACATGAGCGGGACGGCCGGCGGCGCCGCCAGCAGCGCCGGCGCGCCCATGCTGGCGTCGCCCTCTGGGGCTTTCCTAAACCCTAACCACGCGCACTTCCAGGCGCTGCTGACCACGCTGCCGATCGGCAAGGGCCCGGCTGTCAGCCGCAGCGCTTCCATCACTGCGCCCACCTCGCCGTACCACAACCACAACGTGGCAGCACCACACGCTGCCCACCACCACCACGCGCCGCCTGGACCCGCTTCCGCCGCCGCTGCTTCTCATGCCACAGCCACCGGCCACGGCAAGAACGGCGCGCCACCCGCAGTAGGCAACCTCTCACGCACCGCCGCCGCCGCTGGCGCCGCAGCAGCAGGACCACAGCATGCACAGCACGGCCAGCAGCACCTCGCAGGCCGCCTCAGCGCCACACAGCAGCTGCCGCCGCTGCCGCAGCAGCCCACCGCCGCCGCCGCCGCAAAGCCCTCGTGGTTTGCGGGCACCGGTGCCCACCATGCGCGCTCCGGCAGCTCCGACGGCAGGGCTCCCCCAGCTGCCACCGCGGCGGGCAAGGGCAGCTTCGCCTCAGCTCCTCCCTCCCACCAGCAGCAGCAGTACACTGCGTCGTTGTACGCGCCGTACGGGCAGCACCAGCACCAGCACCAGCACCACTGGGGCCACCACTTTGGCGGCGGCGGCGGCGGCGGCGGCGGTTTTTTCGTGGGGCAGGACAGCGGGCCCGGTGTGGCTGGCGACTCGAACCACTCGACGATGGGGGGGCACTTTGGCGGGCCGTTGACGCCCGCTGGCGCGTCGGGGGATATGGGGGTGCTCGGGGGCGATGAGCGGATGCATGCGGGGCCGGTGCGGCTTGGCGGTGCGCTGGGAGGGGAGGCGTTGGGTGCGCAGGGCAGTGCTACGCACCAGCACTCGCTGTGCGAGGCGGGGACACCGGTGTCCAACGCGGGGACTGGGGTGGCGGGTGGTGGTGGTGGG
>QAXK01000137.1:0-27946 GCA_004335735.1 Chlorella sp. KRBP
CCGCCCTGCACACGCGCACAGGCATGGTTAAGACGATGCCCGGGGCCTCCTGGCGGGAGCTGCGCCACATCGCGCATTCGCCAGCATCAACACCGTCCTCGTTCTGCCTGTGGAGCGAGCCACCCACCACTCTGTGAGCTGCTTGTTGTTCTTGAGCTCCTCTGCGTTCATGCCCAGGCCCGCCACGCGCGCCGCCTTGCCAGGGTACCCCTCCGGATAGTGCGACACCCAGCTGGAGCAGATGTCCAGCAGGCTGGCGTTGGGGTTGTCCTGGGGGAACACCTGCGCACGCACCACGCCGACACCACGCACGTACGGGGCAGCAGAAGGTCGTCTGCTGCCGCTGCAAGTACGTCGAATGTCGCCAGCGATGGCTGCTGCTAGAGGGAGAGGAATGCTTGCACCGAGTCACAGCCAGACCGACGACCCTGCCCAGCGTCACCCTGCCGCTGCGGCTGCTGCTGTGTGCACCTCGTTCGGGCCGCAAGACTGACCTTGGAGTAGTACTCTGTGAGCGCCTTGATGGCATACTCGTCAATGTGGGTCACGAGCCTCGTGGGCTCGTAGAACACAGCGTCGTCCGAGTTGTCGTACCTGCGGCCACGCCACGTGAGCGGCGGCAGGGTCTTGTGTGGCACGCCCATTGCCTGCACCTGCCATTTGCAGAAGCGGGTCTCGTGCCGCACCGTGTGAAGAACTCTGGTCGAAACGGCCACTTGTCCGGCCACTTGGGGTCCACGAGCACCTGCACGCCCCGGCAGGAATGAGTTCGGCAGGTGCAGCATTATGGGGCTCTGCTGGCATGCCCTCAAGGTGCTGCTGCTGCACGCAAGAGCTGCACTGATGCACGGCTTCAGGACGTGCTGCAAGCTTGGCCACAGATCGATCCGATCGTCCTACCTTCTCCATCTCGCTGGCTGTGGACGATGCAGCCATGGCGATTGCGCGTGGGTTTGCTGCCACAGTCGCTGCGAGCGATGCTCCCCCGAGCAGGACGCTGCGCCTGGGC
Organism: Chlorella sp. KRBP; assembly: GCA_004335735.1. Classification (NCBI taxonomy): domain Eukaryota; kingdom Viridiplantae; phylum Chlorophyta; class Trebouxiophyceae; order Chlorellales; family Chlorellaceae; genus Chlorella; species Chlorella sp. KRBP. The sequence continues at coordinate 1,010 of QAXK01000137.1, forward strand.
GTGGTGGTGAAGGAAGAGCTCGAAGGAGGCGCCCGGCCAGAGGATGAAGCAGAGGCTGCACTCAGGCGCTGGCTGCAGGTGCGCGTGTAGGCTGTGAGCGCTGCTGCACCGCTGCTGCCCACACTGGCGGTGGCTGCGCTACGGAGCGGGCCACGCAGGACGCCTGCCGCGGGCACCATCTACTCGGTGCCTTGCCTGCCCTGCACTGCGGGTGTGTGTGTGTGTGTGTACAGTGCTGACGTTGTGGAGGACGTCTGATCACCTCCTCTCCACCAATCACCTTCTCTTGCCCAGGACCTGGGGGGCCCAGGACGTAGGGTTAGGGCGCCCGCACTACGCTACAGCGCCGCGACATGGTCTGAATTGCCACCAACAATGCTGGTGCATGGGCTGACACTGTGTGCATTTTCCTCTGCTTCAAGGACGACCCTGGGACCTGCTGCCCCAGTGCGCTGCCATCGCGCTACCCACGCCACCCACGATGCAAAGATGAGCGTATGCGGATTGCCAGAACAGGATACAGGAGACAAACAAAGGAGGCGAGGCGGAGCAAAAAAAGCTGCGGCTCCGGCGGCAAGGCAGCGGCCGCGTTGCTGCACACAGCAAACCCACGCTGGGCGGCTACAAAGCCCACAGCTGACGGCCTCAGGCAGGTAAGGTACGCTCATCAGCCCTGGCCTGCAAACGCCCGGCTGTGGCCTACCCATGGGCCGCAGGAGCGCCCGCACATGCGCTGCTGTCGCCCATGCATTCGCTGCTGCTGCCATCCGCCAGCTGCCGCAGTACTAGAGCCCATCGAGTGCTGGAGCTTAGAGGGTGTCCTTCTTCCGGCTGGCGCCGCGCGTGTCGTTGACGACCACTCCGCGCAGGCCAAAGTCCTTGATGAGGCGGTCGTACGCGTCCCTGCAGCAACCACAGGTGCAACACGCCGCATGCACCTGTTAGCCCCTTTGGACAACACCAGAGCATGCTGATGCTGGTGTGCTGCACGGCACGGCACATCCGCGTGCATTTGCTGCCCGCGCCGCACGTCCTTGGGCGGCCCCCCTGCTGCATGCGGCCCCCCTGCCCGGTGCTGCTGTGCTGCCCCACGCTGCATGCGGCTATTTGACCAAGCCTGCACGCGCCTGTCCTCTCCGTAGAGGTACTGGAGCAGCGACTTGCGCTGGCTGAGAATGGCCACGAGCCCGCGCTTGGCGGCGTGGTCCTTCTTGTTGGTGGAGAGGTGCTTGCTGATTTGCACGACGCGCGCGCTCAGGGTGGCGACCTGGAACTCGCTGCTGCCGCAATCCTTCTTGTCGCGCTTGTAGTTGGGCACGCGCGAGAGGTCGATGTTCTCCTTGTTCTTGTAGGACGCGCTGCGCGTGCGTGTGCATGAGGTGCGTGCAGGCCAAGCTCCTCTTTGCTGCTCCTCCTCCTGCCCGTGTGGCTGCCACATACTCGTGGCCGGCCGCAGAGCCATCCGGGCCCCGCCTGCGCCGCCAGCGAACAGGCACGCGCAGCCCCAAGGCCCAACGCAAGCCGCAGCGCCTCACCTGACGACCAGCGTGCGCGCCAGCGGCCGGCGCGAGACCGCCGCAGTACCAGAGGCGAAGGCCTGCACCTGGCACGTCCTCATCGTGCACGCCATCGTGTCCAGTCGAGCAGCGGGCGAGAGGTCGAGCACAACCACTGGAGGGGCCGCGCTGCTGCTGCTGTTCCGAGGAAGCGCATGGAGAAATTTCAGGGTCTACCGAACCTCCGCGACTCGGCGCAGAAGCTCGCGCAGTCTCCAGTCCTCGAGTCAAGATGCAGCTGCAGCTCGGCCAGCAGGCTGCCTTCGCGGCTGACAGCCGGCGCGCCGCCCGCGTGGTGCGTGACGGCAGGGCGCCAGTGGGGTCGGCACGGCCTCCGCAGGCCGCAGCGATGCGCGGAGATGGCGTTTGGCTAGCTGGGCAGCAAGTCATCAGCCACTATGCAGGCGCGCGGGCGCTCCGGTTGCCGTGTGGCCGAGGTGTGGCTGCGAGTGGATGGCCGCTCTTGCGCACTCGCAGGCGCGCGCCGCTCCCCACCGCCTGCAGGCATGCACGCGCGTGGTGGTCAACGACAGGCGCTGCTCGGTCGCCTGCCAGGGTGAGCGGCTGCGCGGGACGAATCGCTGGTACTGCATCGCGCCACAGCGAGGCCAGCGAGGCGCGACGCGGCTCGATGGCAGCCCAGGCGCTACAGGGACAGCACTGGCGACATGTGGCCAGCGCAGCCTGGCGTCCGCAGCGTCTTTTGCCTTGCGCACCGAGGCGGAGGAGAACAGCGCAAGGAGCTGCAGCAGAACGCAGCAAGCAGCAGCAGCATGCGCATGGGGATGATGGTGCCTTGTGTGTGCCTTGTGGTGCGTGCGTCATGCGCAGCCGCTGCGGAGGCCGCGCCTGCTCCGGCGGCGATGGCCACGCCCTTCAAGGGCGACCTGCTCAACCCCACCTACTACCCCACTGGCTCTGACGCGGACAACAGCAAGAAGGGCTGGTACATCATCGACGCCAAGGGGCAGACCCTGGGCCGCCTGGCCACGCTCGCTGCCACCTACATCAGGTGCGTGCCGCGCTTGCCGGCACGGCAACAGCAGCATGGGGCGAAGGAGCGGAGGCAGAAGAGCGTGGGAGCAGCAGCGTGCATGAACTGGCCAGGAGTGCACGCATGCGCTGGGCGAGGGGCCACTGGGCACAGGTCCTCTTCTCCTGACGCTCACATGCGCACCAGTGTCGCATGCTCTGCACGCGCGCAGGGGCAAGCACGCGCCCACCTACGCCCCGTCCATGGACATGGGCGCGTTCGTGGTGGTGATCAACGCCGAGCAGGTGCAGGTGTCTGGCAACAAGGCGCAGGACAAGATGTACTTTGCCAAGCACACCAACGGCAGGCCAGGCTCCTTCCGCCTGGAGAACTTCAACACCCTGCAGGCGGTCAGTGCCAGTGGGGGACCAGTGGGGCTGGGGTTAGAGGGCTTGGCAGGGCAGTTTGGCGCTGCCGCTGCGCTCCCGCTGGCCTGGGGTGCAAACTGTGCCCGCTCACTTGAGGGCTGCACACCTTCTTACTCAGTTGTTGCCACCCTTGTTGCCACACCTGCGTGCCTGCCTGTGCAGCGCATCCCGGAGCGCATCATTGAGCGCGCCGTCAAGGGCATGCTGCCCAAGGGCCGCCTGGGGCGCGACATCCGCCTGCACCTCAAGGTCTACAAGGGCGAGCAGCACCCCCACGAGGCGCAGCAGCCCATCAACATCACGGACCACATCTCGGTCAAGCCCAAGGAGAGCCCCGCCGCCAAGGTGCTGCAGGCGCTCAGGGCCAAGGCTGGCAAGCAGTGAATGCGGGTGGATTCGTTTCCCTATGTTCGGCAGCCGTCCTTTTCCGAAGGACGGAGTTTTGCGCTGGCCGTGCTGCATGCTGCGGGCCTGCCCTATGACTGATGACACTCTGTAGGCAAATGTGAGGACACGCTCTGGGCTGGTGAGGGACTGGGTTGACGTGCACGGGCGCAACAGCAGCAGCGATTACATGAACGGGTCTCTCAGGCGCTACCTACAGCAATGCACAGGCAGACAGACGGACATCATGACGTGAAGAGGCCGCCAGACTCGTTCCGGATGTAGCCTGCACGGGAGCAGCAGCAGCGCATGGTTGCGAATTCGTGAGCCCGCTGGAGCAGCGTTCCGCCATGAGCCTGCGCCACCACCTCCTGGTGCCACCCAGCGCACCTGGATGCTTCTGCGTGACGCGCTGTGGCAGCCTGGGCCCCCTGCTGCCGTCGTTGCGCACGGTGCGCAGGGTGTCCTCGTATGCCACGGGCGCCCCGTTGGCCAGCGCCTGCAGCGCCTTCTCGTGCGTGAAGACTGACTTGTCCTCGGCCTTGAACGTGGGCCTGAACTGCCTGCTGAACTCGGCAGTGCGCGTATGGTTGAGCACCTGGACGTGCGGCAGGAGAGGTCAACATCACGGTCAAAATGCCACCAGGGAGAAGGAGGAACGCGTGCTCCGCCACGAGAATGCGAGCCCGCTGCTGCACCTCGCCGCGCTTGCTGCTGTTCGCGCAGGAGGGGCCGCGCCACCTCGCGCTTCGAGAGCCTCGCCCTCGAACTCGGTCACCTCCCACGACGTGCCACTGCTGCAGCAGCACGTATAGCATGCTGCACCGCGCCTGCGAGGACCCACCTGCTGCGTGAGCTCCATCCTTCGACGATTGGTTCTCCGGGGTGCGCGAAACACTAGGTATCGCCTCTGGTAGACTCGAGGAGGTGTTAAGCGGTGATGCGTGTTGTTTTGCCGGCCCGTAGCTGCTCCAGTGGCGAGAAATGAGAATAGGGCTTGCGGCGAAGAGGAGGGAGGACACGGCAGGCGATGAGCTCGCATCAATTTCAGCGATTCGGCCTCGCAGGAACAGTGTGCTGCTCGTGAGCTGGTCTTGGGCGGCATGGAGGAGGAGGATCGCGAGGCAGGCTCCTAAACTTGCAGCCATCAGCACGCGCGAGCGTCCGCACGGCCTCGTTGCGTCATGTCGGACGGTGGCGGGCCGCGCGATGGGCCATACCACCCGCGCCGAAGCGGCTTCCACGGGCCACCTCCACCTCTGCACCACCACTACCACGGCAGCCCGCCTAGGGGAGGCGGCCTGGGCGGGGGAGGAGGCTACATGCACGGCGGCGGGGTGGGTGGCGGCGGGGGCAGGCACGTGGACGACCGCCTGCACTTGATGGACGTGCGCGACCGGGACAGGGAGCGCGATGCCAGGGACAGGGACAGGGAGCGCGATGCCAGGGAGCGGGACAGGGACAGAGACAGGGACCGCATGGCTGGTGGGGGGCCTCCGGGCGGCGGCGGCCTCTACCGCCGTCCCTCCTTCGACTACGGCTCACCTCACGCAGGCGGGAGGCCAGGTGAGCACGCACTCATGTGCAGCTGCGCTCGTGGTGTGCATGCTGCAGGCCTGCTTGCCGCTTGGCACGCTGGAGCGACGCCTAGTTGTTAATTATTCGCTCCTCGCACGCACCACCTGCACACACAGTAACACACGCTTGCGTGTGTGTGTGGCGAGCGCGCGTGAGGGCCAGGGAAGCGTCCGCTCTGCCTCATGCACACAGCAGCCAGGTGGCAGCACGCCACTCCGCTCCACCCACAAAGCACTCTCACTGGTGGCTTCACCCACCCGCCCACGCTCACCTCCCAACACCTCTCTCACCTTGCGCGACCTCATGCAGGCGCTCTCTTCATGCCCCAGCGCTACTCCCCAGACCGCCCCTTAGGCCTAGGCCCCGGGGGCAGCGGCGGCGCCAGCGGCCGCTATTCCCCCGAGCGCGACCGTGACGCACGCGACAGGGACAGGGACAGGGACAGAGGGCCCCCTATCCCTCCTCTGGGCCGCGCCTACTCCCCTCCGCCTCCGTTGCACCGTGGCGGGGGTGGCTACTCGCCTCCCAGGGGCTACCACGAGCGGGGGGGAGGTGGGGGTGCGGGGGGGCTGGAGCGGGACAGGGACAGGGACAGGGACAGGGAGCGGGACAGGGACGCGCCTGGCAGGGAACGGGACAGGGACCGGCCTGGGGTGAGTCACCTTGCGCACCTTGCTCCCATCAGTGTGCCAGCATACCTTTCCTCTGCTGTGCTCGTCTGCACACAACAGCATACTGCCGAACAGCCGGCTCGGCTGAAGGCATGCAACCACAACAGCTACTACAACCAACAACAGTGTGAGCAAAGGTCTTCTGCGTGTGTGCCGCGTGACGGTGTGTGCAGGAGCGTAGTGGGATGCTCATGAGCCCACCCCACGGCTACGGCCGTGACGGTCCTGCCCGCTCACGTGACCTAGACAACCTGCTCCCCCCCGGGGCCCTCCGTGGCGCCTCCTTAGGCCCTCCACACACTACTGCTGCAGCAGCTGCAGCCGTGCTCAGCCGGTATGACGACCGCCCGCTCCCCTCCACCCACTCCAACGCGCCACCGGGGGGGCTGCACCGCATCGGCAGTGTGCCTGGCAGCATGGGCGGCGGCGGCGGTGGCGGCGGAGGCGGAGGTGGTCTGAGGGGGTCATGGGACCCTCCGCCCTTGGCGTTCCCCGGGGGAGGGCCTAGCGGTGCATGGGGCGGGGCTTACGTCCCGGAGCGGCGGCGCGACACGAGCTCGTCCGGTGGCGGTGCTGCTGGAGGAGAGGCGGCGGTGCAGCGGGGGCGGTTCTCTCGCGAGTCTTCCCCACCTGTGGGCGCCTCCGCAGCTGCTGGCCACAAGGAGGGTGGTGGGGCGGGGGGCTACAAGGAAGCTGCAGCCGGGAAGGAGGGGCAGGAGAGCGGCGGTGCAGGGCGCGGCGGCTTGGAAAGGTCGCTCAGCCGAAGGTCTCTTCCGGGTGCCGCTGCTGCTGCAGAGGGCAAAGGGGAGGCGGCAGCGGGCGGCGGTGCCGGCAACGGTCTGACTGCTGCGGTACCCGTTAACAGCCTTGCAGCAGCTGCTGATGGTACCGCCGCAAGGCGCGCCGCACAGGACGATGCAAGCCTCCTCGTCCCCGCCACCACCGCCACCAGTACCACCGCCGCAGCATCAACGCTGCTGCCGCCGCCCCGCCCCTCCGCAGCAGCATCGCTCTTCGACCCCCCGCCCCTCCCGGCCATACGTGCTTCCGCCGCGCTTGCCGTCGACAAGGCGTCGTCGCTGGGTGGAGGCGGGGGCATCAGCGGTGGCCCCTTCTCTCCCGTGGCAGGCACTGGAGGCGACCGTGTAGGAGGTGGAGGTGGAGGTGGGCGGGCGAGCGCGTGGGATCCCAAACCAGTCGTGCCACCCCAAGTGGTCGCTAGCCTTCGGGAAGGCCTCTTGGGTAAGCCAGCTGGCGCACTGCAGCAGCCACTGTCAGCGCGCGCAGCCCCGACGTCAGCGACGGCAGCGGCGGATGGGGCGCATGGGGCGCATGGTGAGGAGCGAGGGTTTGGGGGTGGTTTGGCGGCGGTGGTGGAGACTGTAGGGGGAGTGGCAGGGGTGCCGGTGCAGCTGCTGTCACCAAGGGCTGGAGTGGCGAGGGTGGGCGGGGCGGAGGTGGCATCAGCAGTGCCTGCGGGTGCTGCGGGGGTCAAGGTGGCGGTTGGGGAGGGGCAGGTGGTGGCGGTGCCTGTGATGGCGCTGTCCAGCTTGGCGCCAAGCACCCAGTCCATGCCGGCTGTGCGGGGCTTGCAAGCAAGTGGGCCGCCTGGGGTAGCGGGGGCGGGGAGTGCTGCTGCTCAGCAGGCGTCTGTGGGTATAACGGGGGCAAAGGGTGTCGGCGGCGTTGGTGGTGGTGCTGCTGCTGCTATTGTGGCGGAGGAGCAAGGCAAGGGCAGTGTTCAAGCTCTCCCGGAGGGGGCTTCTGCAGGTGCGCATTGGGGCTGGTCTTGCGAGTCTTTGCGAATAGCAACTGTCACAACTTGCGGTAGTTGGCTCTGGTAAGCGTGGGGAGTGCTCGACCATTGCTGCAACATTGCAGCACCCTGCGCCATGTCCCTGCTGTGTCATCCTGTGCGTGCCTATTCCTATTCAATTCAATCGAATGTGCAGGTGCCCTGAAGGCTCAGGAGAGGAGCACCCTCGCCCCACCATCCACCCCCGCCACTGACTCAGCCAACCACCCCAAGCCGCCCCCAACCACCTCAGCCACCTTACCCACCAGCATCACCGGCAGCGCGCTCTCCCTGCCTACGCCCTCTTCTGCCTCCCTCCCCATGGATACCACCCTCATAGGGTCTACCGCCCATGCCACCGCTCCTGCCCTCGCTTCCACCCCCGCCCTCGCCACTGCAGCGTCAACAGCGGCGTCAACAGCAGCAGCATCAACAGCCGCCCAGCAACAGCAGCAGCAGCAGCAGCAGAGGCGCAAGTTTGGCCAAGGTATGCTCAGGCGAGGCTCCACCCTCCCCGCCGCCCGCACCACACAAGGTTCTACGGCCCCACCCGCCACACAAGGTTCTACGGCCCCACCGCCACCCGCCACACAAGGCTCGGGTGACTCAATCTCCCCCCCTGCCACCACCACCACCACCACTGTCACGACTGTCACCACCATCACCACCACTGGGGGCGTTGGCGCTGCTGCGGCAGCACAGCCCGGCAGCAGCCCCGCAGCCGCAGCTGCAGTGGCAACAGCAGCAGCAACAGCAACAGAAGCCGCAGCAGTGGCGGCAGACACAACGACCGCCGAAGCACCAACAACTGCAGAGGCTCTGCAGGGTGCTGGAAGCAGTGGCGCTGCTGCTTCGGCTGCTGTGGAGGCAGGGGCTGGGACTGGGATGGAGCCAACTGGTGCTGCTGGTGCGGCAGGTATGGTTGCAGGGCAGCAGGAGGTGCCGCAGTTTGCGTCGCCAGCAGCTGAGCAAGCAATAGCGGCGGTTGCGGCGGTTGTGGGCGGTGGGGAGGGGCCAGCTCCGATGGACTTGTCAGCGGGCGTGGAGCCTGCGGTGCTAGATGGCAGCGGCAGCAGCGCTGCTGCAACTAGAGCAGCCGCCGCTGCTGCAGTCGTGGCGGTTCTCACACCAGCAGCATCAGCAGCGCCAGCACTAGAGTCTGGCGCTGCTCCTCCCATGGACGTCGACACGCACGCAACCTCCGCAGTACAGGCAGTACAGGCGGTACAGGCAGCGCTTCCAGTGCCGGAAGCAGCAGCAGCAGCAGCAGCAGCACCTGCAGCAGCGCCTGTGGCGAGTCAGCCAGCGGCAGCTGAGAGCAGCCAGCTGGCAGCGGTCACGTCAGCTGCGGAGCAACCGCAGCCAGCACCGGTGCCGGTGTCGGTTGGTGCTCTGCCTGCCACTGCAGCTGCTGCTGCTGCGGTTGCTGCTGGGGAATCTGTGGCGGCGGTGGAAGGGGCCAGCGTGCCAAATGGCGCGCAGACAGCAGCACCAGCACCACAGGCAGCAGCAGCAGCAGCAGCGGCAGCGCCGGCAGCAATGGCAGCGCTCGCAGCAGCAGCACCAGCAGTTGAGGGTGGTGTAGTAGTTGTGCCGGCGCCGCCCACGGCAATGGACACCTCCCCGGCAGGAGTGGGAGTGGGAGCGGGGGTGGGGGCAGCGGGGCAGCTGCCGAGCACAGCTGAGCTGACGGTTCAGTTGGAGGCGGTTGAGGGCCAGGTGACGGAGGTTGAGGCGTTGCTCAAGGCACTGCTGGGGGACCAGGCGCAGGTGGGTGGTGGCGTGCTGTGGTGGTGGTGGGGGGAAAGGTGCGCACTGCATGGCTCTGCTCAAGGCACTGCCTGTGGGACCAGGCGCAGGTCGGTGGTGGGGTGTGGTGCGCTGGACAAGGAGCTGCAGGGCGGTCTTAATTTCTTTCACTTTTGAGGACACAGCATGAGATGAGTTGCTTCTGCTTTATGTCTCCTTCCTTCCCAGGTGGACAAGGAGCTAGAGGGCTGTCAGGGCGAGCTGGCCTCCCTGGCTCAGGCGGTGCAGCGGCAGCAGCGCAAGCACGCCAGGCTGGCACGCCGCGCGCTGATTCACCAACCGCCGGCGCCGGCAGATCAGCAGCAACCGCCCAACGGCCTCGCTGCGGCCGCCACAGGTGAGGGATAGATAGGGATAGGGATGGGGATAGCTCATGGGCTTGTATGCGCTTTTGTCAGCAGCAACCGCCCAACGGCCTCGCTGCGATGGCCGCAGGTGAGGGCTAGGGCTAGGGCTAGGGCTAGGGCTAGGGCTAGGGCTAGGGCTAGGGCTAGGGTTAGGGCTTTCATGGGCAATGAACGGGTCGCAGGGGGGTCGCTGCATGCGTGTTGGAGGTGGCGGCAGTGCATGCCGGAGAGTGCACACGTCAGCACAGGACCGGTTGTGGTTTGCTCTTACTCGCTCACATTTGGCATGTCTGCGCCACGCAGACCACCCCATCCGAGGCACCAGCGGCAGCGCCGACAACGGCCACCACACCGACAGCTCCACCTCCTCCTCCACCTCTTCCTCCTCGGCCTCCTTCGGCCGCCGCCGCACCCTCCCCTCCCGCCCTTCCACCCAGCGCCACGCGGCCAAGGGCTTGTACTCGCCGCATGGCTCAGCCCTAGGCGACAGCGACGAGTCGCGGCGCACCGGCCGCAGCAAGGGCAGCAAAGGCACGCCCACCACCACCGCCACCACACACAAGGGTGCGGCGGCGGCGGCGGCGGGGGGGCGGCGGGGGGGCAACGCCCGCGCCCTGCAGCAGCTGCAGCAGGTAGAGGAGCAGGAGGACGGCGGTGCGGCGGTGGCGGAGGAGGGAGATGGAGAGGTGGACCATACATCGCGTGGGCTGGGAGGGCACAGGACGGTGGGTGGAGCTGCTGGGAAGCTGCTGCTGCGGGATGGGGAGCGTACGGCAGCGTCTCCGTCGTCTTCCTCGTGCCCCGGTGGTGGTGGTGGGGAGCATGTGGGTGCGGGGAAGAAGGGTGCGCTGGCTGCTGCGGCTGCGGCGGTGGTGGCGGCGGCAGTGGCGGCGCGTAATGCGGTTGTTGCGAAGGGTGGGCGGGGCGGCGGGCGGCGGGGCGGGGCGGGTGAGCTGGCGTCGCATGCAGAGGAGGCGGAGGAGGGTGGCGGTGACGTGCCCGAGGGTGGCGGTGGCAAGGCGGTTGGCAAGCGGTTGCGGGGCGGTGACGCGGCGGTGCATGAGGGCGAGGGCTTGATGCCGCCGCCTGCAAGCCGCCATGAGGAGGTGGATCAGCAGCACGGGACTGGCGGCCCTGGACGCCGTCTGCAGCTACTGCGTGGAACCACCACTGCCGCTGCTGCCGCCGCCGCTGCTGCTGCGGCGGCGGCGAAGGAGGAGGAGGAGGATGGGGACGAGGGCGGGGCAGATGGGCGGAGAGGGCGAGGAATGCGGGGGCGGGAGAGGGAGCGTGAGGGGGCAGAGGAGGAGGGGGGCTCTTCAGGTGACTCGGAGGAGGACGTATACGTGGTGACGCGTGAGCACGTGGTGGGGTACATGCAGATGTCGAGCCGTCAGGCGGAGCAGTGGCTGCTGCAGGGAAGCTGCGAGGCAGCTGCCTCCCGCCACGACGCCGTGCTGGCGCTGCTCCCGACCGCGCTGGCGGCGACGGTGCGCTCGCAGCTGGACGAGCAGCGCCTGCGGCAGCGGAGGCAGAACGCGGCGGTGGGCGACGCGGCGGCGGTGGTGGCGGCGGCGGTGGCTGCGCACGGCGGCGGTGGTGGGGGGAGAGGAGGGGCGGGGGCGGGGCTGGGGGCGGGCGTGGGTGTGGCGCAGGCGATGGCGTTGGTGGCGGGGCACCGGCCGGCGCCGTTGGCGGCTCAGGTGGAGGTGCTTGGGGAGCCGACGGGGCTGGCGTGCTGGGCGGCGGGGGAGGCGGCGTTTGAGCAGGCGCGGCCGGGGATGCTGCGGTACCTGCGGCAGAGGGCGGGTCTGGTGGCGGCCAAGAGGGAGGTGTTGGCGACGGCCTATGCGCAGGTGCGCGTGTGGTATTTGCATCTGGTTTGGCGCCTCAGTGGGCGTATCAGATGTCCCGCAGCACAAAGGCAAACGAGCAAGACATAGGAAAAAATCTTGATGATTTTTTTGTTTGTGTGTCGAGCTAAATACATCTGGCGCGGCCGTCTCTGGCAAGCAGATGAGCATAGTGTTTGCTTAAGTGTGTTTTGGGGGGAGGGGGCGTTGGCGGTGCTTGCAGGTCTGGTGCAGGCAGGTCTGGCAGTCAGATGATGTCAGACGCAGTGTGCACTTGTGCGTGCTGCTTGATTTGCATATGTTTGGACGCCCCTGGCAGTCAGTCGTATCCTCTCATTCTCTTGTTGATGATGCGCAGGGCGTGTCGCGCCTCAAGCAGCAGCTCCAGTCATCCAAGCAGCAACTCCTCCACGGCTCCTCCCTCGCCACGCACCCCAGCGGAGCGCTCCACCACGGTCCCCTCGGTGCCGGCGGCGGCGCACTGGGAGGAGTGCTCGGCACTGGGGGGGCTGGTGGGGCCTACGCTGTGGGAGGCGGTGGCGGCGGCGGCGGGGGAGGGGGAGGCGGGGCGCAGGCGGCGTGGGGGGGCCTGGGCGGGGGGCGTGGTGGCGTGACGCGGAGTGCGTCGGCGGCGAGCGGCATTGCGAGCTTTGGGTTTGCGCGGTCGGACTTGGAGGAGAGGGAGATCTTGGCGAATCTGCAGGTGAGGGGAGGTGTCAGGCCGGCAGCGTGTGAGGCCGCGTTTTCCGTTCGTTTGCTGTGGAACAGGAGCACCACAGTGTGGTAACACGAAATCAGGGTGACGACAAGTCACCTCTGGCGTCAGCATTTCCCGCAGCGGAGAAGCCTAGTGTGAGCTCCTGTCTCACAGGAAAATCTTGCAACTCGTTGGTGTGTTGCTGCCCGTGCCCCCTGCTGCCCAGGCCGAGGAGCTCCTCAAGACCATGGTGGTTTTGCCCGACATGGAGCTGGACCCTTGGCACAAGCGCTGGCAGGGCTTTGACGACCGCAACGGCCTGTGCCCTGACGCAGCAAAGGAGGTGTGTGTGTGTGTGTCGAGCTCAACATCTGGTGGAGCCAGTTGCGGCAAACAGATGGTCCCACAATTCGCAGACATGTCACAGTGTGTACGAGAGGGGCTTGCATGGCACGCCATGCCCAGACCGCAATGGTCCGCACCAGACCTCGCAGCAAACACGACTGAGCAACTCTGTCTGCTCGCGGTGGCACTGCGTGCTGCATGCTGTGCTGCCCGCAGCTGCAAGACGAGCAGATCACGGGCCACTGGAGCGAGGCCGAGCGCAAGGCCTTCATGGAGCTCTTCCTGCTGTACCCCAAGGACTTTAGGCGGATCGCCATGCAGCTGCCGGGGCGCAGCTCGGGCGACTGCGTGGCCTTCTTCTACAAGCACCAGAAGCTCGACGAGTTTGCAAACGTCAGGCGCAAGCAGCAGCTCAAGAAGCGCAAGGTGCGCACGGTGGGCTAGGCTTAGGGCTTGGGTTGGTGCTAGTGGCCTTGTTGACGAGTTTGCAAACGTCAGGCGCAAGTAGCAGCTCAAGAAGCGCAAGGTGCGCATGGTTGGGGCCTGGCTAGGGTTCGCTCTTACGGTTAAGGCGTAGGCGTAGGTGAGCATTCCTCTCGTGCTGTTGCTCTGGGCAGCGCAACCGCACCATGAGGCTGCCCAAAGCCACCATACTGACACAGGTGGACGTCATGTGCCCTCCACCGTGCACTGTGCAGATGAACTGCGACCTCAAGCGGCAGCACATGATGATGATGATCTCACCCGCCCTGGCGCGCGCGCGCGGCATCACCCTGCCAGACCACCTCAATCAGGTGAGCACCGCTATGCTACAGTGTACATATAGGGCGGGGATGAAGTCTCAGCACGGGCGTGTGATGTGTCGAGCTTTGCATCTGGAGCAGCCACTTTGTGCGTGCGTCAATCAGTATAGGACACAGGTTTGTAGGTGGGCAGGGCATCATGCAGCCCCCGGCTCCAGGCCTCGTCCCTCCACTCAACTCACACCCTCCTACCACCATGCATACGAACCAACACAATGAACTTTGCTTGGCGAGGCCTGCTTGGCGATCTTTCGTGACGGCTGCAGCATCACGACACCTGCCGTGAACGCCACGCAATGATGACGATGATGACATGGTGCAGGGCCAGGGTCAAGGCTACGGCGCCAACACTGGCGGACCCAACGCCGGCCCCTCGGGCACCGGCCTCGGCCCCGGCGGTGCCTACGCCACTGGCGGCAACGTACAGCCGCCCCCTGGAGGCAAGGTCGGCGGCCGGGGCAGGGGCAGCCGCGCTGCCGCGAAGCAGCAGGCGGCGGCGGCCGCAGCAGCGGCAGCAATCGCAGCAGGCGGCGGCGGCGGCGGCGGGATGCCTCCGCTGCCGTACGCCGTCGCGCCGCACCACTTCCGTGGCGCTGCGGCGCAGCACATGGGGGCGGAGGCGCATGGGGGAGGGTTTGGGTTGGTGCAGGTGCCGCCGCCGCCGCCGCCGCCTGGCGGGGACGGCGGTTACGGCGGTTACAATGTGGTTGGTGGGGTGCAAGGAGGTGGGATGCAGGCGCCGGTTCCGCCGCCGCCAGCGCTGCTCCACGCGTCGTCGTCGCAAGGGACGCACTTGCTGCTGTCGCCGCCGCCAGGAGGAGGAGGAACGCACCAGCAGCACCAGCATCAGCATGCGCCCGTGCCACCGCCGCCGTCGCTCCCGCCCGTCCCCCCCCCACCGCCCCTCCCGGCGGGGAGCAGCAGCAGCGACGCGGCGCTGGTGCACGCCGTGCGCAGCTTCGGCCGCGATTTCAAATCGATCGCGCGACAGCTGGGCCTGCGCAGCGAGAGCACGGCCAAGCAGTACTACTACAAGCACAGGGTGCGGCTGGGGTTGGACGCGGCGGTGGAGTTTTACCAGCAGCAGCTGCTGCAGGGGCAGCAGGGCGCGGCGGTGGCGGCCTACGTGCAGCAGCAGCAAGGTGAGTTTGAGGTGTGATTCTGGCTGTGTGGCATGGTGATGAGCGGTGGGGTGGTTTTGCCGTCTTGTGGGCGTGACAGATACTGTATCCTCCTGCAGCTCAAAGGCATGCAAAACAGCAAGACAGATGTGAGCCTGCGGCCTTGGAGTTGCAGCATTCACAAACAGTGTGTGAACGATGCATGCCCTTTCTTCGTGTGCAGGCCGCCACGCCATGCAAGGCGGCTACCACCCCCACGTCGACGAAACCCTCGCCGGCGCCATGCACGACCCGCTCAACCCTCACCAGGGCATGCTGCATGGCGACCCCAACGACCCCAACGCCGCCACCGCCTCCCTCGACCTGCAGTTTGCAGCCGCGTCTGCCGCAGCGCGCGACATGCTCTCCCCCGCGCACAGCACCATGGGATTGGCTGTAGCACCGGGCACGCGCGGCCACCGCTCCACGCCGCAGCCCGCCACACCCACCACTGAGTCGACGCTGCAGCAGCAACAGCAACAGCAGGCGGCGGCGGCGCAGGCGGCAATGGCGACGCTGGTGCAGGCGGCACCGCTGACTTCACCCGGCGGACTGCAGCAGCAGCAGCAGCAGCAGGGGGCGTTGCAGCTGCTGCACCCGCACGCGCACGCGCTGCTGTCCAGTGGGGCGCAGTTCCTTGGTGGTGGCGGTGGCGTGGGAGGGGGAGGGGTGCTGCTGCCGTATGGGGCCCTGCAGGCGGGGGGGCAGGGGGTGGGCGGGGCGGGGGCGCAGCTGCTGCAGCTGCTGCGGCCGGACGCGGGTGTGCAGCAGCAGCAGCAGCAGCAACAGGTGAGAAAGGGCGAGGGTGTCGGCGAGGGTGTGAGTTAGCGCTTGCTGCGCGTAACATTAGTTTAGGCGGTGGGTAGGCCTCGGCATCCAAACAGATGGAAATCAAGCCTCACGCTTGGGCCGATGGCAATCTGGTCATCGTGCCAGAAGTAACCTGCACCAGAAGCATTTGGCAAGCTCACGACACGCTTGGAGTCATGCGTTTGCCATGCATTGCGTGGCCCTGGCAGGTGTACGTCCTGGGTCCTGGCAACACGCTGCTACAGCCCTCCATCGCACCCTCCCCACAGCCCACCCAACAAGCCACCCTGGCACCCACGCTGCAGCTGCTGCAGATGCTCCAAGCCGTGCAGCAGCAGCAGCAGCAACAACAGCAGCAGCAGCAACAACAACAGCAGCAGCAACAGCAGCAGCAGATGTTGGGGCATGGGCTCCCTCACATGGTGCTTACGGCTTCAGGCCTCCAGACTCTGCAGGCGCTGCGTGCGGGCACTGTGGTGACCACGGCGGCGGGCGGGCAGCCCGTGCTGCAGCTGGGCGGCGGCGGGGCGGGTGCGGGTGCTGCGGTGCTGCGGCATGGGATGGGCGGGGGGCTGGGGGAGGGTGGGGTGCCGGTGTTGCACTTGGGGGGGGCACCACAGCCTGGGGAAGTGCAGGGAGGTGGGGAGGGTGGGGTGGGTGGTGGAGGGGTGGGAGGGGTGGTGAGGAGTCGTGGGGTTAGTGTGGATCGGGCTGGGGTGGAGGCGAGGGCGTCTGGGGAGGTGGTGGCCCCCGTGCAGCAGCAGGGGCAGGGGCAGGAGGGCGGGGAGGTGGAGGCGGGTGGGGTGAAGGAGGGTGAGGTGAAGCAGGAGGAGGGAGGGGAGGGCGTGGTGGGTCATGTGAGGGGGCGGGAGGAGGAGGGGGCAGCAGGGGGGGAGGGTGGTGGGTTGGAGGGCGGGGCGGGGGATCAGCAGGACGACCGGTTGGCCAAGCGGCACGCGGTGGTGAGCGGCATGCACTTCATCGCACCTCAACGCACTTGAACGCGTGTGTGTGCAGTGCCACGGTTGCTTTGTGGCTGTGGCAAGCACCCTGCCTGTAACACGCGTGCACGGCAATTGCACTCTGGCCACACATAGCTCAGGACTCACGCCTTGAACCGTCTTGATCGTTTGATCACCCTGAGTGCTGCTGCCCCAATGATGTGCTCAGGGCACTGATCACCCCACGCCCCACGCCACCACCGCCACCGCCTCCCCTGTTGACCCCACCACCACCACCATCACCACCAGCGCCCAGCCAAGCCCGGCCGCCTCTGGCCTGCGTGTGCTCACTCACCTCGTCCACCACCAGCAGCAACAGCACCACCACCAGCACCAACAGCAGCAGCAGCAGCAGCAGCAGCACGCGTCGTCCGCCAACACGCCCACCACCGCCACCATCAGCGGGGAAGCCTTACTCGCTTTGCTGCAACAGCAGCAGCAACAGCAGCAGCAGGGGGCGCGGCAGGCCATGCAGCCGCAGGTGATCAACGGCGCCATGCTGGCGAGTCTGATGAACGGGGCGGCTCAGGGCGGCTCAGCAGCCCTGCCGTGGGGTGCCACCGCGCACGTGACGGGCGCTCCTATTTGGGCAACGGCAGGGGCCACACAGCAGCAGCAGCAGCAGCACATCCACCATGGTGGCGGTTTGGTGCTGGCGCTGCAGCCGGACGGGCAGGGGGCCATGCAGCTGTCAAGCCCTCAACCCTCGGTCATGCAGGCGCAGGGGGCGGGGCAAGGCGGCGCGGGGGCCATGTTGATGCAGCAGCCTGGGGTGCTGCAGCTGCTGGCAGCGCAACAGCAGGCGCAGCAGCAGCACCAGCAGCTGGATAGCAACAGCAGCGCGTTGCTGCTGTCTGCCATGCTGAACATGCGCCACCAGCAGCAGCAACAACAGCAGCAGCAACAGCAGCAACAACAGCAACAGCAGCAACAACAGCAGCAGCAGCAGCAGCAGCATGTGCTTGTTGGCGGCATGCAGGGCGCAAGCCTCGTTAGGGCTTTGGACCTCGGCAACCCTCAGGAGGGCGTGCAGCGCAGCGGTGGACAGTACATCCTGCAGGCGCAGCAGCAGCAGCAGCAGCCGACGGCGGTGCTGAGCGGTGCCTCGGCCCTGGCGGCCCTGCTGCAGAGCCAGCAGCAACAGCAGCAGATGCAGCTGCAGCAGCAACAGGTGCAGCAGCAGCAGCAGGGGGGGCCGGGGGCGCGCACGCCCCCCACCTTGACCCCCCGCAGCTCTCAGCAGCAGCGGGAAGTGCTCGAAGCCGCCTTCAACACCGGCGCACCCGCACCCGCCTCCACCACGCAGGTACCCGCGCCCGTACCGCTGCAGTTGGAGCAGCCCAGCAGTCAGGTGGTGGGCGTGGGAGTAGGAGTAGGAGGGGGTCCGGCGGGTGGGGAGAATGTGGGTGGTGGTGGCGGGGGAGGAGGGAGTGTGGCCCCGGCGGTGGTTGCCCCTTCGTGGACACAGGTGGTTGGGGTGCTTGACGCGCTGCAAAGCGCGGCGGCGGCGCCTGGCGGGGTTAATGCGGTGCTTCTGGAGGAGCTGAGGAACAACACCAACACCAGCAGCAACGCGCAGCCCACGGGGAGTGAGGTGGCGGCGGCGGAGGGGGTGGATGGGGTAGGCGCGGGCGGGGAGCTGCAAGGGATGGGTGTGGTGGGCGATGAGGGTGAGGGGGTGGCGGGAGAGCAGACCGTGGCACAGAGGGCGGTGGGAGAGCAGGGTGGGGAGGCAGCTCAGGCGGGTGCTCAGGCGGGTGAGGGTACTGTGGAAGAGGGTGGTGTTGCTGTGATGGCGGCGGGGGCGGATGGGGTGGTGGGGGAGGGTGGTGGCGGTGAGCCTACGGCTGCAGTAGAGCAGCCAGGGGCTTGATGCGAGGCTGGGTAGCAGCCTTGCGTGGTCATTTTGCGATGTGCTCTTGTTGTTGCAGCTGCTCTCGTGTGCAGTGAGTGTGGTCTTGCGCTTGCGCCTTGTGGCTGCTGAGCGGCAAGCTTACGTCTCAGGTCTCGAGTTACACGGGTTGCGTATACAAACGAATACAAATATACAAATGAATGAACGGGAAGAGAGCAGTCAGCTACTGAGGCGCGGCTACAGCGGGCAAGTGCCTCTGCGCCTGCAGCGAGGCTGCTTTGAGCCGTGCTTGCGCTTGCGCCGCCTTGACCACCAGCTCCAGCGCTGCACCCAAGCACGAGCGCGCAGCAGCAGCAGCAGCGCAAGGGCATGGTCAGCGCGCTGCCATGCTGCCAAAGGTGGCCCCACTCCTCCCTGCAAGCTCGCCAGAGCCGCCCGCAGCACACCACACGCAGCAACGGCGCACCTTGGGCAAAGTGCACCTGGGCCAGGCGCAGCGCCGGCGGCACCAGCACGCCAAACCACCTAATGGGATCATCCGGCTGGGGGGCACCTGCTGCCTTGCCACCATTGCTGCTGAAGACACGCAGCGTGCTGCGCAGCTGGAAGAACGCGCCTTGCTCCTCTCCCTCTTCGTCGTCTCCGTCGTGCTGTTGCTGCTGCTGCAGGCTGCTGCTGCTGCGCACGACCTGCACCGTGGTGTGTGCCTCCATCTCGCTGGGGTGCTGCCCGGCGCTGAGCAGCGTGGTGCCGGCGGGCGTGGCGCTGCTGTAGCGTGCCTGGGCGATGTGCAGGTGGCCCTGCGATGGATGAGCGCACGCAAGGATGCACCTGCATCAGCGTGCAGACGTGCGGGGTGCACGAGCAGCAGCTGCTCGAGGCGGGCGCACCTTCCGCAGGGCGTCCGTCACCATCTGCTGGGCCTGCATGTACTCCTGCGCGCGACACGATGATGGGGCCTTGCGCTGATGAGCCATCGCGACAAACATTGCTGGGGCTGCCTCTCCGGCGCGGAAGGTGGCGCACCTCGGTGGCGTCCATCAGCTCCACGTAGGCCGCCTCCGCCTGAGTCTTTGCAGCTGCCATGGTGAGTATGTGCACAAGCTTTTCACGTTGTGTTCAGCCACTCAGGAAAGCAGCGCCGCTGGCAGCACCAGGCTCAGATCTCCAACTGCTCAACCACCTCCACGCACGCCACAGAGAGCGATCGACAAGCGCACAGCAGCACGGAGACGAGCAGCGATGCCCCTCCACTAACGCCTGGTCGGTCCGAGGACCGTGGAGGCTGGGCGGTGGGTGCACCCTGCTGCCCCACCATCGCCCAGTGTGCATCGCCCCCGCCCAGGCCCCCTCCGGGCCCCCTCCCCCGCCTGTGTACAAGCATACTTACCTGCCGGGAAGTTCTCCCCGATCACCAAGGGGGAGGCTTCAGAGTGACGCTTTTCATTGCACTCCGATCTGTGTCACTCTGGCAGAGGTCCATCGTGGCTTCTGCACCGGTTCATTTATGCGTGGCGGAGGTAGCGCGAGTCGCTCCTCTGCACCCCCAAAACAACTCTCAACCTGAAGCAAGGAGCAATCTGGAGGAGGAGGAAGAGCACGTAGCAGAGGCTGGCAGTGCATAAGCAATGCTGCCGGGTGGCTGCGCACACGACGCCCAGCACAGAGCAGAGCACGGTGGTGCTAGGCGTGAGCAAGGTGCCATCACACCATCATCGCTGGTGCAGGCCAGAGCAGCCGCCAGCCAGTGCGCTGGGCCAGCACCACGCTTGCCCAGCACATGGGTGTCAACGTCACAGCCATCATGCGGTGTGAGTGAGCAGGCCAGAGCGGACGACTGCGCCGCATCAGGCCTGGGCAGCACCACGTCTGGTCAGCAGTAGGGCACTGGGCGGCAAGGTGCCATCATTTGATCGCTAGTGCAGGCCAGAGCAGACGACTGCCCGTGCGCTGGGCCAGCACCACGCTTGCCCAGCACATGGGTGGCACTGGGCGTCAACGTGCCAGCCATCATGACGGTCGGTGGGTGAGCAGGCCAGAGCACGACAACTGCCCGTGCGCTGATCAGGCCTGGGCCAGAGCACCAGCACCAGATCTGGGCAGCTCGTAGCGTAGAGGCCTGAGCCAGCTGCTGCTGTTGCTACTTGTGTGGCCACGCAGCGCCCGCGACAGCTACCTTCTCGTCTCGCCCGCCGCCCGCCCCCCTCCCCCCCAAACGCCACCAGGCCGCAGGCACGCTCATAGGTGCATTTGCTCTTCTCTTGCGAGCCAGGCGCTCTCTACTGCCTCTGCAGCCAAGCCCTCGGTCACTCTCCTCCATGGATCACACGATTCGCCCCACAAAGCTCGTCAAGAAGCAGACCGCAGGCACATCGGCTCGTAGCACCGCACCACCCACCAGCAGCAGCACTATAGGATGGCGTCCGTCAAGGTGAACGCGCTCTTCAAGGGTGGCTTGAAGCCCAAGGCGGCGCCCAAGAAGGCATCCGGCAAGGAGCTCCGGCAAGGCCACGCGCGGATGGTTCGGCGGCGAGGGCGGCGCGACGAGCTTGGACAAGTGGTATGGATCGGACCGCGCATTGTACCTGCCCAGCGGCCTGCTGGACCCCTCCGATGTCCCAGACTACCTGAACGGAGAGCTCGCTGGCGAGTGAGTGCGGGGGAAGGAGGTGGCGCAGGGAGCAGCGGAGAATCGGGCGCCGCGCGGATCTGCACCTGATCGCGATCTGCCTCCCGCCCACCAGGAGCGCGGGGGGAGCAGGAGCAAGGAGCAGGAGCAGGAGCACTTGCAGCACACGGCATGCCACTTGGTGAACACTTGGTGTGCAGCTACGGCTACGACCCTCTGGGCCTGGGCAAGGACCCCGAGCAGGTGGCCAAGTACCGGGTGAACGAGCTCATCCACGCGCGCTGGGCCATGCTCGCCGCGGCAGGCATCATCATCCCCGAGGGCCTGCAGGCCAACGGCGCAGCCATCAAGGGCGGCACCTGGTTTGAGACGGGCGCCGAGATGCTTAACGGCGGCACCCTCAACTACTTTGCCGTGCCGTGGGGCATCATCAGCAACCCCCTGCCCCTCTTCCTGGTGGCGGCCATTGAGGTGGTGCTGCTGGGCGCCGTGGAGAAGTTCCGCAGCGAGGGCACCGGACCAGCGGGATACTCACCAGGTGCGCCTGCAACATTGCGTGGGCGTGGGCCTGAGGGGAGGCAGGGCGGCGTCCACTGGCCCTCCCATTGCGCACTCAATAGTCCGTGCAGGAAGCAATCGCTCACCGTGAAGCGTCATGGTGACCACTCGCAATGCAGGCATTGGCAAGTTTGACGCGTCGGTGTTTGACAACCTGGACAGCCTGTACCCTGGTGGTCCCTTTGACCCCCTGGGCCTGGCGGACGACCCCGAGGTGTTGCAGGAGCTCAAGGTCAAGGAGATCAAGAACGGACGCCTCGCCATGGTGTCGGTGCTGGTGAGTGCGCGCACGGCTGCTTGAACGTGTGTGCAACATGACTCGTGGGCGTCGCCAAAACAACGGCCATGGCAGGCTGAGTATGGTGGCTGAAGTGTGGCCTCGTGGCTGCTTTGGTTTCTGCTCTGCAGGGCTTCTCTGTGCAGAGCTACGTGACTGGCGAGGGCCCCTACGCCAACTGGAGCAAGCATGTGGCCGATCCCTTCGGGTGAGTGGCGTGGAGAGCAGGGGAAGGGAGGGATGCAGGCAGCAGAACCTGGGCCAAAACGAGAGACGTATGTGATGCGCCCGCACGCGTCCCTCACGCTCTGCTCCCTCGTGCCGTGATGCATGTCCATGCGCGCAGCTACAACCTGCTCACCGTGCTGGGCGCTGAGGAGCGCGTGCCCACCCTCTAAGCAGCCCCGATTGACACAGCCCTGACGGTACTTCTTTGACGTTGATGATGACAGCATGATTGCGGGGGAAACTTGGGCCGCTGCTTTGCCCCAACACGTTGAGAAGACAATCCCTTGGAGTTCATGCGAGTTCTCTGAGGTGTACAACACCTGCTGAGGTGGCTGCCAGCAACTGCTGCTCACTGCCTCTTGGTCGGATCTGTTCCCTTCTGGCTCTGTCCCCTTCCTGCGCTCTGACCAGTGCGCACCCACCCACCCACCACCAGCACGCCGCCTTGCCCTCTGCCTGGCGACCAATTTCGTGTGCTGCGTGTCCCCCCTTTTTGCGCCCCAATCCGTGGCGGCGCTGTTTGGTGCTTTTTGTTGAGGCCGTGCTTGCCGTTCCGACTGCAAGCGATGTGGTTCCGATTGAAGCAGAGGTGTGTGCACCAAGACAGGCGGCGCAGCAACAGGTCAGAGCGACGCCTCGAGCGCAGTGGAGGCGGCGGGGCTCAGCGCGCTGAGCGTGCTGCCCATGGAGGCCAGGTTGATGGCCAGCGCCGAGGGAGCCGGCAGCAGCACGTTGTCGCCGCGCAGCAGGGCGCGCTCGGTTAGCGCCAGCTGCTCGCGCAGGCGCGCCGTGAGGGCGGCGCGGGACGCGCTGCACCCGACGATGTCGATCATGTCGCACAGCAACTGGAGCACCTGCACAAGCCGGTTGCTGGCCGAGCGACGTTCGTCAGGAGGCTCACACAGTCCGGCGGCTTTCCCCCCCCTTGCACCGGCGAAGCGCCCGCGGCTCCCGCACATCACGCGCACCTTGACGAGCAGCTTGCATCCCTTGACGCGCCGCGCGTCGCGCCCGCCGGCCGGCGCGTCGGCCAGCGAGTAGAGCACCGCCATGCACTGGTCCTGCAGCGCCGACAGCTCCTTGGCGCGTGGCCACCCGGCGCCCAGCAGACCGCCGCGCTCGCCCTCGCTCACCTGCGCACACGACCCCCGCGGGCAACCTCCGCAGTGGCTCTCGTCCCTCGAGACCTTCGCTCCACACGCCTTCGCTCCACACCAGCGCCACCATCAGTCCCAGCCCCCAGCTGCCCTCCACAATGCAAAAGCAAGGGCAAGCACGCAAGCGCACCTGTGGCGCCGTGGCCTGCAGGAACAGCAGTGCGTAGTGCAGGCACGTGTAAATGGACTCGGCCAGGCGAGCAGAGTACTCGGTACTCTTCACCTGCGGCCCCGCCATCGCCTGCAGCACCCCACCCCCACCCCCAACCCCCCCGCCACCCGCTGCTGAGGGCGCGTTGACCGCCGTGAGCGCCAGCCCCGGAGAGAAGGGACTGCCCACGGGCAGCTGCCCTGCCAGGGGTGATGCGGGGGCCTGGGTGTGCTGGGGGCCAGTGTTGGAGGGGGGGCCTACCAGGGCACCAGGGTCTGAGGCACCCAGCGCGCAAACCCTAAACCAGCCTTCGACGCGGGGAAGGTCTGCGCCCAAGGGCAGCGTGGCAGGGAGGGAGCGCGACGGGGGTGTTTGTGCATGCGCCGGGCATGTGCATCACAGCAGCGCCAGGATGGTCTGAGCGGCAGGATGAGACAGACTGCAAAAGCAGCTAGTCCTCCCTATGAAATGATGTTGGAGCAGCACAGCAGCTGCAGGTAACAATAGCTCACTTGTGGTTAGCGTGGCCAGGCGCTGCTCCTCGGCCGACTGAGGGGGGCACTCCAAGGTGACGGGCTTGCTGCTTGAGGCTGAGGCTGCAAAGGTGAGGAAGGCCACCGCCGCCGCCCTGCACGTACGCACGCAAGCAGCCCAGGGCATATGCATGGCGCAGCACCACAATGGGAAGCAGCAGGGGGCGCTACCTGCCCTCACCAGACCTGTGGCACTGCTCATGCAGTGCCACACGTACACACAAGCACGTACACGCAAGCAGTCCCTCTCTCTCTGTCTCTCCCTCTCCCTCTCTCCCCGCCTCTGTCTCCTCTGTCTCTCTCACTCTCTCACACACACACGCAAGCACTCTTGCGCTGCCTGCAGCACCGCAGGTTTGCTATACGCGGCACCTGCGAATGCCGTGTAATGATGATGATGATAATGATGATGATGATGATGATGATGATGACGGCACTTGCGCTCACCTGAACTGGATGATTGACGAGGGGCGTGTGAGCAGCCAGGTGCCCTGGTGGCGCGTCAGCTGCATGAGCAGGAAGAGCGCACGCTCGCGCTCGCGCATGTCCGCCATGGTGACGGGCTGCAGGGGCGTGCCGGCGGGGGGGAGCACCGCCAGCAGCAGGCGCGACTCAACCACACACAGCAGGTCGATACTGTCCTGCTCCACCTGCACAGCGTGGGATAAGCGGGGACACGAGGGGGCGCATCCACCACAAACGCAGCACTTGGTCAGGTCAGGTGAAAGGCACCACACACTACATGGTCTGCACGCCTTTGCCCTTCCAATCGGACCCCGAGGCGTTCAGATGCTGCAATGACTACCAAGCCACAAGGTGCCACTGACAATGAAATCAGGTGCCACTGACAAACAAAGGAGAGCAGAAGGGTGACACAAAGGTGTGCACTGCCCCGCCCCTCGCTCCTCACCACCCCCACCCCACCCACCCCATCCCACAGCATCATACTCACGTCAACGTAGAGGCCCAGGTGCCTGACCAGACCCCCACTCAGCGCCAGCAGCTGGCACCAGTGCGCGTGCACCCGGCACCACACCGCCGCCGCCCCCGGACCCTCCCCCGCCTCATACGCCCCCGCAGTATCAATCAACACCTCCCCACCCATCCCCCCTCCACCTCCCGCACCGCCGCCGCCGCCGCGCAGCCACCCTGCCCGCTGCTGCTGCTGCGGTGGCGGCGGCGTGGGCCGCGTGAGGGCCAGCGAGGTGGTGCTGCGGGCGCTGGCCATGGGGAGGGAGAGGGAGAGTGCGCCCAGCTGAGAGAGGGCGCTGCCTGGCGCGTGCAGCAGCTGACGGGCCAGGTTGGCGACGGCCTGCAGCACCCCGCCTTGGTGCAGCCAGGCCGCGCCCTCTGGTGACTGGGCGGCTAGGAGGGCCAGGTGAAGGGGGCCCATACCACCAGGCTCAAACTGCGTGCAGTACATCATCATGCATGGCGGTCACGACAGGTGTCACATGATCATTGCATGGCTTTCACAACGGGTGTCACATGATCATTGCATGGCGTTCACGACAGGTGTCATGATGCTGCAGCGTACAGTACACACGTGTAGTGTGTGTGGAGGCCGCCGTGCGTTTGCATCTGTTTCGCAACATGCCAGAGCTGGCGTACGTGTGTGCACAGTAGCAACACATACAGGAAGTTGCGCATAGGGGATGCAGCAGATGGGCCTGCTGTTGTTGTTTCATCCGTGCAGCGCCATGATGGGGCGTGATGAGCGCCTGCAGAGCGTGCTGCCCCATAGTGCAAGCCCTAGCCGTACCCTCATCATGCAACCTCATCATGCCCTCATCATGCAACCTCATCATGCCCTCATCATGCGACGTGGTTCACCTGCAGGTCTGTACCCGAGGCCCCCTCCTTCTCCAGCACCCCTGCCACCAGGTGCTTGGCCGAGGCACCCAGCAGCTGGCTAATGTCCAGGCGCTGCTGCAGCATGGGAAGCCACTCGCGGGGCTGGAGGTGGCCGATGGCAGCCTGGGTCAACAACTGCGCTCACGCAAGCACACACACACACACACGCGCAAACGCGTGCAGGGAGAGGTTGGCACAGACAGGGCTGGAGGTGGCCTATGGCAGCCTGGGTCAACAACTGCACACGCCAGCGCACACACACAGCTAGAGACGGGCACCGGCTGAGCACCCACGAACCCAGGTGCCGGTGCACCTGGTGCCGGTGCAGAGCTCTGCGCCGCAAGCGCCTCACCACACTGGCTGCACCAGATGTAAAGCTCGACACACTGCAGATGTAAAACTCGACACACTGCACCGTCCTCCTGTAGAACCAAAACACGGCTCAACAACAGCACGCAAAGCCCAGCGCATCGTACCGCGCATCGTACCGCACATCGTACCGCACCTGCACGGCGCGTCCAAAGTCGAGCAGCCCCACCACGCACGCGTCCCACAGCAGCGGCAGCGTGGCGGCCAGCGCCGAGTGCAGCAGCGCCTGGTCTGCAGGTGACCCGCTGCCACCTCCTCCGCCCCCACCTGCGCCCCCTTGGGCCGTGCTGGTGGTGGTGGTGGTGCTGGGGGCACCAGAGGGGGTGCAGTGCTGCAGCACCAGGCTGCACGACATGGCCAGGGCGCCTGCGCAGCGAGTGGCAGAGCACACACACAGCTGCTCCTCGTTCAATCTCCTCCTTCCATCTCCTGGGAAGCGAACCAACTGAACTGAAAGGCAAAGCTTAATCTTTAAAAGGAAAACAAAAACTCACCAGACACGTCGGCGCACAGCTCCTCCTGCTGGTCCCCAAGCCCTGGTGCAAACCTCAGCCATGAGGACAACAGACCCAGCAGGGAGCAACACAGCGACCACACTGGCGAACCGCCACCAACACCCCCTCCTCCTCCTCCTCCTCCTCCTCCTCCTGCTGCTGCTCCAGTGGACCCGCCAGACCCCTGCTGCCCTGCTGCCGCCGTTGCCGTTGCCGTTGCCGTTGCCGTTGCCGTTGCCGTTGCCGTTGCCGTTGCCGTTGCCGTTGCCGCCTTGCCTGCGGCCTGCACTGCCCCCGGCACAGACAGCACGTGCAGCAGCAGCTGTGCGCACCGCTGCACCCCCTGCAACCCCTCCGCCACCCGCGCCGCCGCCCACCCGCCCCCAAACACCACCCTCCGCTCCGCAGCCTGCGGCCGCCACGCCCCCAGCGCCGCCACCCCCTCCGCCAACACCTCCACCAACGCATGCGGCAGTGACGCAGCGAGTGGTGCCACCCCGCTACCACCCCCACCACCCGCCACCCCTCCTCCCACACCACCTCCAGCCGCAGCGCTCGCACGCGGCGACCTAGGCGGCAAGTGCCCCGCCGCCGCCGCCGCCGCTGCCGCCCCCACCGCTGC